>JASEVX010000010.1:71305443-71357943 GCA_031761405.1 Serripes groenlandicus
AAACTACGTACGTATTTACTAGCATAGCTAACGCTATAAATAGACCAGATTGGGTTTTGTGTATGTCTATCGATTTTTCACTACATGTCATCTATAAAAGATGTACCAAACAATGTACTACGAACCGTATAAGCACAGCTTTTCCCTACGACTATCAGAGAATCGAACCTTGAGCAGATCACATCTGTAAACTGATTCAAGTCCCGTCTACATTGATACACAGACTAAACAACACAGCTGGTTTTTTTTATTTCATTTATATTTGTTAATATGCCTAATTAGTTGTTTTAACCATTTTAATGGCTTCACTTGCCTGCGATGCACTAAGCCCTGACAGTAATAAAGTAGAAGTAGAAGCTAGCTGGATCTCTAAATCACGAAAGGTTGGATGAGAGCGCTTTGTAACGTTAGTGTATGGAAATAGTTCCGTCCTTAGCGTCACGTGAAAAAGATTCCAGTGCAATATCAACCCGTGCAATATCAAATGATATTGCATCCTGTGTTCATATGGAAACAAGAGGGAACAATATCAAAGTATACAATAAACAGATATATTTGTCTTAAGACTATAAAAACAAATAAATGTATCAGTGCTATAAAGGTGTTTTATATTTCTATTGAAACTTTCTACAATTTGAAGAAATACTTTTCTCTCTTCTCCAAATGCATTGCATTCTAATAAAAAAAGTAATTTCATATTCCATTCTTTCGTTTAAGAAAATATTTTTATATCTGCCCATTTCAATGGCCAATCATGCGCACTTATTCTGAGCTGTGTCAGTTTGTTTCTGAATAGTACATTTTTAACATATATAAGAAGAAGAAAAAAAGAATAATATATTATTAGACTTAAACTCGCAAAGTTTCTTGTGAATACAATACAAGTCAATACAATACAATACTTCAAGCATGACTGCTTCAACCTCGTGAATTGTTACAGGATTTTCCAGCTTGGAAAAAATGAATCTGTTACATTAAAATCATTATTTTGGCAAAACCATTCACTTTCGTCATCATAAACGTTTATAAGATCAGCCTGCATTTTAGAGAAATAATTATAGAATTCAGTTAATGGGATGTCACAGTCGTTTGTTTTCATTTTAGTAAACACTTTCCAAAACTCTTTTGGTTGGGAATGTCTCAATCGTTCAATACTTTTTATCTTTCTATATTCATACTGTCTCTTTGTCATTTTAATCAACTGTTTATACAAACGTAAATATGATTTTAAATTACGCAAATTGAATCTATTTTCGTAACATTTTACCCTATTGAATGAATGGACTGCATTAAGATATACGGAATTAAATATGTTTAGCACATATTTTTTACTTACTTAAATTAAGTATATTTATATCATAAATGACGTCGCCGGGAGTGTAATAAAGCCATTGAATAAATTGCATATTCAACTAGTGTAATAACAATGCTACGTAACGTGACGTCATAACGTAACGTTTAGCGTTGTAAATACGCGCGCTTTATAGCGACGTTTATATGGATATAGCGCTGTAAATTATTAAATTAGTATTGATGATATAAAAAGAGCATTTCATTCGTGGTCATTCAATACGAAATTTATTAAACTCGTTTTCTAAAAGTGATAAAAACTCGCCAAGGCTCGTTCTTATCAATTTCAGAAGACTCGTTTAATAAATTCCGTATTGAATGACCACTCATGTAATATCCTCTATGTATATGATTTTAACCGTTTATGATAATAAAATTTATTGAAAACCCATTTTAGCTGTACCATATATCATAATGTGACACCGAAAGATGTACTTTATATTCCCGTAATAGTGATAATTATATATAAAGAGTTGATGGAAAACTCATTTGGCGAACATTTTATATTAGTATTAAACTTTCATTTCTTTTATTTGATATCCAAGTACAACGTCTTTAATTGGTTACTTGTGTGTCCTCAATAAGTGACAACCAGTATGGTTTTCAAAAAAATAAAGCGACTATAGACTGTATATTTGTGTTACATGCTCTTATCTCAAAAACGTTGTATAATTTAAAGAAATTATTCATCGCTTTCCTAGACTGGGAAAAGATGTTTGACAAAATTGACTGTTTACTTTTATGGCAGAAGTTATTAAATAACAATGTTAGCTCAAAAATTGTCTTAGCATTAAGATCGATGTATACAACTGTAAAATCAACTGTTCGATACCAAAGTGTTAAATCTGAATCATTTAATTCATATACCGGTGTAAAACAAGGCGATTCTGTAAAAGCAGTTCTAAAATTTTATTCTTTTTTGAAGTCGAAAAAATTGTATTTGCTTTAATCATGTATGTATGTTTTATGCAATAAAGTTTATTATTATTATTATTATTTAACCGCATTCACACATCACACATTTCAAGCCAATTACGCAAGTGCTATACATTAATTAAGCAGATATGCGTAAACCCTTCGTTCCACCGCATATCGTATATTAATTCATATATTTTATTGCACTAAAACGTACTTGTTTTATAGCAGATACAGACATATTAACTAAGAGATTGTTGATTTAAACAAGAGAATAACATACATATATATATATTACCCCTCAGCCGTATTCAGATCAGAATATTTAGAACAAATTAGTAAAAAATGATATTCATTTTCAATTAACTTAGATGTACAATCTACACATAATCTTTCGTTTCTGGAAATATTGTTATAGCGACAACATTTAATTCATGAGACGATGTGCGAAATTTTGCAAAAGCAGTTCTAAAAGTTTATTCTTTTTTGAAGTCGAAAGATTGTTAAAATATGCAATATGTTTCACATTTTCTTAACACTTCTAATTCACAGGTGACCAATTGTTTAATTAGTCAGTTACGAAGAATACTCTCACTAACATGCTCTTTTCTGTGGGTGCGTGTGTTTTGTCATATTTAGGAAATTAAAGGATACCGGAAAAGTCTATCTATTTATAAAGCAATATCAAATTGAAAACATTAACAATTATGGTTACTTCCGCCTACAACATCTTTATATATATTCTAATTTAAATTTAAATTTTGTTATTCCATGACAATATTAAACAATTGCCATTGTTGCATGTATGTTAAAACATTCTGTGTATGACGATGAACATTTTGTTCAAGTCAGATATAAGTAAAGATTCTGTTCTGTTCTTTTTTCATTGTGATTTTCCTAATACGTTTGATATATCAAAGCTAGAACAAGTTCATTTTTGCATCCGAACCCCCCCCCCCCCCCCCCCCACCCACCTATCAACATAGTCCACATTATTGAACGATAGAAATGAATATAGTCATTCCCAGATACATATTTCAATATAGCCGTTTTCTGAAAACTAACCTGCATTTCTGCATTTTTAAATACAAAACAAAACATTAACATATTCGTTTGAAATTTGTATGACTGAAAAGTAGACAACATATACTTTACGATTATAACTTATACAATATCCCGTAGAAATTAGAAAATAAGGTTTAATTGGAGTTCATTTTTTTTCAATAATTTACACTGTTTAAATGCGAACAAATGACAGTATCGTGGTGTGTTCCCGATACGTTGACTCATATAGATCAATACCTATCACTAATCTGGGATAAGGGGGGGGGGGTATCTAAAGGGGTATAGTTACAATTTAAATGCATGCTATAATTGAATTGTTTTCATTTTAGCGTTAAGGTATTATTTTCTAGTCATAAGTAATTAAGTTCAAACTGTCAATGTATCTGCTAAACAAATTTACATGGTTTTACGAGCTCACGTAAAACCAGTTAATTAGGGGGGAATTGAGAATACGAATATTATTGGTAAATAATCTTGATAGTCATCCACCCTCTTTTTTCCCTCATAACAAGAATTTCATTGGTCAATATATCTTGTATCCTTGCGCATGTATATAAACTCCTTTTCGCGGGTTTTCTCTTCACAGTTTGGTTTAACAGTCAGTCGACTCATGTGGTGAAAAAATTAAATTGCTGTTACGAAGAGTCTATCTGAAGCGAAAATCATAGTGTCTAGCATTCTTCCTAGACCGCTTGACCATGCAGCTCTTGGGGATAAAGTATAACTTGTAAATAGTGGTCTAAAACAATTGTGTATCTCTAGGAAGATTCAATTTATACATTCTTTTATACCATTTTTTAAACACGGCAAACCACTAAGAGAACTTTTCGCTATTAAAGATGGTGGTTTGCATTTAAATTTTGAAGGCACTAGGCTGTTGAGACTCTTTTTTATTAACACTGTTTCCCACTTATTGAAATGATAATTTGGGAGTTGTTTGATTTCGGTGTTTGTTTATATTTGTTTATATTTGTTTGATCATCTATTGGGCTATTTTTGCTAATGGGCAGTTTTTAACTATGCGATAAAATTATATCTAGTTGTTGGGTTGTTTCTTTTTAAAGAGGGTAGTTACCTCTTTGAAGATTATTTCGGGGCCCTCTTTAATAAAGGTATCTTACTTCATTGGAGGTTATTTTCGGTGGTAGTGGTATCTGACGCTACTCCGGAAAGGGGAAAGGGGGGGGGGGGGGGTGGGGGGGGGGGTGGTTGACTAGATCTTCTTTTTCGCATAGGCTTTTTTGTATGCTTTCATTTATTATATTATGTTTATTTATTTTTATTTGCTTATTTTCATTGTTGCTTATGTTAGGGGAGGCTTATTTTTGGGAATTAACTTTGTGCGGGCATGTGATTACTTCTTATATATATTTTCATTGTCATAATTGTATATTGCTTCATGTTTCATGTTGATCTTGTGCCAGCTTATTGTTAAAATGTGTTTGACGCCCTGCTTACTTGTGATTTGTTAATTGGGTATTATTATTTATTTATATATATACATATCTATTTCGTGTAAGACAGACTGGCTTAACCTATCATCTATAAAACGTCACACCTGAACTATGTTTGTGTTTTGTCCTTCTCGTTTCATCGCTAATTAAATGCAAAACTGTGCCTTTTTATCTTTTTTATTCAAAACAAATATATACTGTTCTGTTACTTAATTGATGATAATTAAGTTCAAACCGTTAGAAACATACGAACAACTTATTTACAAACGCACAGCTGAACGTTCAGTACATCATCATCATCAAAAAAAGGGGACATGACTTGACATTTGACGGATACATTTATCGCGTAAATCGTAGAAGAGAAGACAATATGCTCTGGAGATGCGTCGATCGAGGTTGCCAAGCTTTCCTGTCTACAATCAACGACGGTATCCAGACAAAAATAAAACCTCCCACCAATAGCTTTTTGGCATGGCTGGCAGGCAAAAAAAAACAAGTGTTATTACCAAGCAAGCTAGCGAATTATTTATAATTGAAGCGTTTTATCTTTATATAAAACAACTATCATCTAATAATTTAATTATCCTTTGGAGTATATCATATCACTGGGACTTGACTATCTTATTCTTTCTTCTGGGGTTGTTATGGTTAATTTCGGTTGAGAATATGATGTATATTTACGCAGGAATCTAGAAAATACTCTAGTACTTAGATATCTGATCAACGTTATTCGAAAGGTTTTTGGAAATTCCGATGCCTAGGCTAACTTACTCATTTATCGTACATGTTATTATATTTTGTCAACTATTTTTTTTTTTATCATTTTAATAATTTGATTTTTTAGTATATATGTTATCATTAGGACTCGATAATCTGAATTTGTTTATGAGTCGGAATCAAAAAGCTACCTCAACTCCACTCGGTTTACAATATTTAGGAATCACCCATGAACTTTACGCGCGATCAAGTATTTTGAAAGCGTAGAAATACATTTTATCTTTTAATAATGTAATTCATATATTTTAACAGAAAATGTCTTTCGAGTTATTTCTTTTGTGTAAGTGATGTCGAATCAAATCCATGTTCCGGTTTCATATAACAACAAGTTACCGCATATTAATTTTTAGAGAGAAACTATTTGGCGGAAAAAAATGACCGACATGGGTATTAGCTGGCATCAGTTCATTCATTTTTAAAAATATTCAACAGATCATCCACTTCTTTTAACATTATATTCGATCTGTAACTACAAAGACATCTCTCTGAACCCGGGATGGTGTTCAGAAATGGAGAGCTGATATAGAAAGACAGATGTGAAGCAATTCAATGCCGATATTGTAAAACACTAGTCTAGATTCCAGTCTCAAAAAGATGACACTCGTCGGATTTCGCCTACTATAGCAAATTGGCTGTAACGAGCCCCTTGCTAAAAAACACACCCGTCTCAATAAATCATGAGTCTAAAGCAATAGGTATACATATGCACCTGTCACATAATTACCGTCTAATTGGTCCCCCCGATCCGCTTGACCGACCAGCTAGGGATTAAATCGGGTCGACGTTACGGGAACAAACCAGTATCGTACATTCTTTACAAACAATACATATAGACGTCATATAGGGTATCATATTTCAAAACACATTTTAGTATAATCCTTATTTGCCTCATCCTTACGTCTTCCCCAAATTAGAGAATGGTTAGAGAGCTGATGTTTTGCACAGAGTTACAGTCTCTGCGCCCATCGCAAATCCCTCTATACATATTTGAGTTACAGCCATGAAACGATACAGAAATAGTGACTCTTGTCAGTCAAATTAGAAATAGTGCACATGGGGCTTTGTTTTCGCAGAAACCCATTTTCTGCAGAGTAATTAATCGCGGGAATTTTGTGATTTTATATGTATGCAAGTTGAGCACGTGGGGGTTTGTATTTATTCAAAGAATCCCTGCATATTTCAAGCAACGATTCGGTAATAATTTGCTAAAGTATCTAAGCTAAGGTCGTGAAACAGTATAGAAATGTGTATCGGCATATATAAATGTGCACATTGGGTCTTGTTTTTGTAGCAGTTAAGCTGAATTGCGACCCTTTTTCAAGGCAGAATAGGCGTACAATTAGAGTGCCGACAAATTGTGTCGCCTGCATCTCTAATCATACTTTTGAGTGTTAACAGTTTACGGGCATCGTGCGAATTTGTGCACTGTCGATTTTGTTTTCAGACAAGCAACATTTCAGAGGTATGGCTCTTGAAATATATATACATATATAAGTGGAGATAAAAGAGTGGACGACATATGACGATGAGCTATGAGTTACGGTCAAGCAACTTTAAAAGAATGATTGTCAGTGAAGATGTACATCTGGGATTTTGCCGAAATCTTGTTTCATCTGAATTATTACCCTTAACTTGGTCAGAATAAACTTAAAAATGTGGGCACATTTTTTAGTCCTGCAAATATCACAAAGCGTTTGAATATTATTGTCAATTGAGTTTACATGAATATGTGTAAGCTTGTGAAGAGGTGTATCTGGTGTTTGATATATGCTTTTTCATTTTCAATGGCTAATTATTTGTTATTATGTTTTCGTATAAGTATTAGTTTGGTGGCTGTCCTTGTTCAAGCCGAATGTATGCAGGTGATATTGCTGTAAAATGTAGAAACAGAGAAAGGGGTCATTCTAGGGGCATAACGTTACACAGGGCAAAGTGTTAAGCCCGGCGTACACTGTTAACAGTTTCGGTAACATTCTCGGTAACATGTTGACCAGGTAGCTTGTTGCCGAAAATGTTGACAGTGTACACAGAGCAAAAAAGTTTGGTAACATGTTACCTAGATGTTGACGAAAGAATGCAAATGCATTTATGTTACCGAGATGTTGCCGAGTTTAACCAATCAGGAATAGGCTCTAAATCACCTGATCTACCTGTGGTCATGTGATTTAGACAAAATGGCAGCCACCATGGAGTGGAATAAACAGAATGTCAACTATAAGCATCAAAATTGCAGAAGAAGCACTGACAAGGCATCTTCTCCTCTTCGAATCTTCCATTTTTATGATTTTCCCTCCAAATTCTGACCTCCAAATCCTCATTCCTTCTCATTTTTCGATAACATCTCGATAACATGTTGGCCAAATGTTACCCAATTGTTACCCAATTGTTACCCAGTGTACACAGGGCCAAACTTCGTGTTGCCCAGGTGTGTTACCGTACCTGGTCAACATGTTACCCAGAATGTTACCGAAAATGTTGACAGTGTACACCGGGCTTAACACTCAATTTTCAGACACATATGAGTTAAATGATTGTGTCATACTCGAGGTGTTCAATAAGAACATTTATAAAGCATTACATAATATATGTAATTTTAATCGGCAACCTTTGGATGTTGCTGTAGACAGATTTCATTTCTTCATACGTGGTTAGTGCAATAGGTGACATCGTACACGGGGCATAGTGTAACAGAGTAATACTTTGCCCCGTATGGTAGTCACAATCTAGCTTTCGTTAATGGTGCTCTCACACAGTCCCGAATTCCCTGCGAATGCCCTTGCGAGTAGCACTCGCCAATTAATCGTAATGATCGGGATATGGTTGCAAGACATTTGTAAATGTTCGTAACCACTCGCTACCATTCGTTTATTGATATGAATATCAGCAGCATGCTTCTAAAATTCCCAAGGAAGGCATATTCTTCACATTTTCGCAACATTCTTGTTAGTATGCGTAAACATCGTCGCAATGTATTTGTAGTGCTCGCAAAGCATTCGCAACATTCGTAAGTAATTTGCAAGAATTGGAGCCACTCTTGATGCCTCTTGGCATGATTAACTTGACTCGATGTGTACTGTTCGGTTGCTGGATAGCAAGTGCCGAAGAGACGCAGTCGCAAGAGCAATCGCTTAATTCATAAGGTGTTCGCAAGCACTCGCAACACTCGCATCGCAACATTCGTAAATAAAATCTTATAATGGATTCGTAATCATCCTTTATATAAACAATAATCTATGTGAGTACTACAATAATGACTCGATACGTTCGTAATATGTCGGAAAACTCTACTGTAACCCTTTGACCCTGTAACATTTTGAGCCAGTCTCTTTTAACAACAATCACACATTTGGTGCTTATGGATGTTTTGCTAATACACCAGTGTTCGGTAATTTTGATTAGCATCCAACTTTAGCTATTTGATATCTCATTGTACACAGAATCAACATGTAACATTTTGCATTGAGTTATGTAGTAATTTCCCAAAATACGGGGCTATGTGTTACACTTTTCGAACATTTAATTGTTTGAAATGAATGATTTATATGCATAATTTAAGACAGTGTATGTTAATAAGTGTGTGCATTTTGTATCCACGTCACAGTATTGTATACATATTTATTATCTCAATAATTGACTAACTTTGAAAAAATGAAACACTCTGCCTAGTCTCCCAATAAATTTAAACAAATTTACAATTTCTTTTTTGCCAGTTTTGTATCTTAGTTTGAATACAACTGAAAAAAAACATTTAAAGTAAACTAACTGCGTTAAAAGATGTTATAGGTAGAGCAATTTCTTACAATATTTCTTACAATGTTTCGACCGTATTTATAATTTATGCCATTATTAGTAAAACTGTCTCATAAGTATACCTTTATGTCTAATATAAGTGGTTATCTATGCGAGAAATAGTACATTTCCGTTATCGAAACACTTATTTATTTTCTTATTCATCATCCCAATTGCGCTCTTTGCAAGTCTATTGATTTGTCTACTTTTAAGCAAATGTTTCAAACTACAAAAGGCATTTTCTGGCGATGCGTTAATTCTAAATACATTTCTAATGCTTCTTTTAGATTCATAGAATAATAAAAGTCTGAATGTCGATCAAATGATTAAGCCAATTATAAATTGATTTCTAAGAAATTTCGAATATTTTCAAATCTTTCTTAGAATAAGAATTAATTCAGAAAAGCTTTTGATTACGGAACGCGGTGTTTGATTTACACCAGTTATCTTTAGTCCACACACACAGCTATTGTCGTTACATGACCTTGGACTCTTTACCATTTTGTGGTATTCTTTAGTCCTCACATCCGTTGTCTTTATATGACATTGGAGTCTTTACGAATAAAAACACAACTTCTATATAAAGATAACGGATGTATGGACCGAAGACAACTGATGTTAATCAGTGAGAAGAATTTGTGTGTGGTATACAATTTCACCAAACCTTTTACTTTCCACCTACATGTATAAAGTTACGTTTGTCTCAATTAGTTCTTGTCAACAAAATGTTCAACAAACTCTTTTGAAATAGTGTATGCAAATGCTTGAAACATCTCTTTCTATTTAAGTATTAGTGTTATATAAAGTTAAAAACAAGTCAAATAACCGTGTTTCTGAAAACGACTTAACAGCTTCGTCTCAACAGTTTACCGATGAGTACAGTTGTGTACTTTGAAAGGGTCCGTGGTCATACACGTAACATATGTCTAAAGCTTCGAATGGTATACTTGTGATACAAAGTTTAATACATCGTGCTTTCCTAAAATGTTTTTGAAAGTCGTCTGTTACATGAGGCGTTAAAAGCCGTCTATATCAGGTAAACTGGGGTAGTTCCAAAACGTCAATGATAGAGCTAATGCGCACTGAGCATCTGCGTGTCACAAGCTATGACACTACTAATGCGAAAATGATTTTTTGGGGAAATAAGGAAGAATTTTACCTGAAAAGCAAATGTTGCACACGATTATAAGTCCTTAACATTAGGCTTGGTATAGTATGGGTATCTAAAAGAATTTCACTACCAACAATATAGAGTTTGAAATTAAAATAAAGTATAAGATAGTATTTTTACTTTGCGATTGGTCATTAGAACGGCAACGTGTTACAATTACGTTTAAATGTGGGTTTCCAACGTAATCAACTTCTGCTAGACATGGCAGCCGGGTGCCACAACTCTACTGTACTGCAAACAAGTCAGAGAGCCTGCTAAACTATTAACTGGAACAATCGGGACATTGGCAGGACGTTCCAACTTCACCTGGGTTTAGAAGTAAGCGATTTAGTAAAACGGGACAAACTTCAACATTAAGTCAATTTGGAGCTTTGCACCGGAGTTAAGCTGGAGTAGCAAAATAAACATATTTTTATTTTTGCATATCAGAATGCATACTTCAATACCACAAATACGTGTACACATTACATATAAAATAAACGCATATAAAATAATGAAGTAAACACATACATTGTACCGACATTGGAATTACAAAAACATACTTATATGTACTCATCACGTAAGGAAGTATATACATAACGAATTGGGAAATGTACAAAACATAATAACCAGTACACATCACGTTATGAAGTATTTACATATCTAATGAGAAATGCATATACCCAAATATAGAATTCACAATACATATGTACAAACTGATTGATACACATCACATAAGGCTAACACAAAGGCGTGTATACATAATATTAAAATAAATTCATACAATCGTTTTAATCATCTTTGAACTTTTGTCAAGCCGAACCCCGGTAGCTCTGTCAGAACACTTATAAATGATTCCTTGGTGACAAGCCGAACCCTGGTAGTTCTGTCAGAACACTTATAAATGATTCCTTCGTGTCAAGCCGAACCCCGGTAGCTCTGTCAGAACACTTATCAATGATTCATTGGTGTCAAGCCGAACCCCGGTAGTTCTGTCAGAACACTTATCAATGATTCCTTGGTGACAAGCCGAACCCCGGTAGCTCTGTCAGAACACTTATCAATGATTCCTTGGTGTCAAGCCGAACCCCGATAGTTCTGTCAGAACACTTATAAATGATTCCTTGGTGACAAGCCGAACGCCGGTAGCTCTGTCAGAACACTTATCAATGATTCCTTGATGTCAAGCCGAAACCTGGTAGTTCTGTCAGAACACTTATAAATGATTCCTTGGTGACAAGCCGAACCCCGGAATCTCTGTCAGAACACTTATCAATGATTCCTTGGTGTCAAGCCGAACCCCGGTAGCTCTGTCAGAACACTTAACAATGATTCCTTGGTGTCAAGCCGAACCCCGGTAGCTCTGTCAGAATACTTATCAATGATTCCTTGGAGTAAAGCCGAACCCCGGTAGCTCTGTCAGAACACTTATCAATTATTCATTGGTGTCAAGCCGAACCCCGGTAGCTCTGTCAGAACACTTATCAATGATTCATTGGTGTCAAGCCGAACCCCGGTAGCTCTGTCAGAACACTTATCAATGATTAATTGGTGTCAAGCCGAGCCCTGGTAGTTCTGTCAGAACACTTATAAATGAGTCCTTGGTGTCAAGCCGAACCCCGGTAGTTCTGTCAGAACACTTATCATTGATTCATTGGTGTCAAGCCGAACCCCGGTGTCGTGATGTAAATCTGGTAAGTGTGAGTTCGAACACAAGCTCTACCAACATCTTTTAAAAAAATACGGAACACTCAATAAATAAAAGAACAAGTATTGTATGAAGTAAAAAACATGACGACAATAGGTGAATTTGCTCATTATAAATATCTTCCCCTCTTGTCACAATGTCTTCAAAAGGTGTCTGCTTCAGAGACATAAAGCGTTTGTATGTGTGAAAGGGTTAATTATATAGTTCAGTAAAAAACACGCGGGATCAATGTATATATGAATCTAATACGATATGATCACGCCCGTGGGTAAAGGTACACGTTGACCTTTGTGAAAAGTATAAGTCCAGATCAGCTTATTTATCCACGCAGTGAGTTTCAGATCAACACTGTTTATATGGTACTTAAATAGGTTCGTTATGAAGTTCGGTCCAACTGTGAATATTCTGATTGAACTTAGCAGATGGCCAAAGTCATCTGAACCTACCTGGTTAGAAATGCCAACTTGTATATTTTCCAGTGGACGGGCTTGAATATACAATGATTAATTGAGAAGCACATTTCGATACTATTCAAAACGTTGTGTCTTAGTTCAAAAGTTGCATTGATAGCTTTGTGTTTATTTGGGGTTTAACGCCGTCTTAAACAGTTTTTGTTTATAGTTAAATCACGGCAATAGAACACTTATCAATGATCCTGGGTGACAAACCGAACCCGGTAGCTCTGTCGGTTTATTAGTCAATCTGTTTAGTGTGAGTGTGAGCCCCAGCTCGGCTAAAATGATCTACCACGTCCGACAAAAGTCAATGAGACAAGCGTCATCTCACATTCCGACAAAGATTTGTTTAAATCCCTGATTCGGTGTAAAATGTCATCTGCTAACGTCACATGACCGTCGATCTCATTTTTAAACATTTCTTCAGTTTGTCGGAATTCAGGAGACATTATCCAGCTTGTCATTAATATCATAGCGGAATTGTTGCATGTCGCTGAGGCAATTATGTATCTGAGACATCACGGTTGATTTATCAGTGTGTCTGTTTTTTGTAAGGTCGTCATATATAATTGTCAAGTCGCTCAGATGATTAGCGACTTTCTGAAGCCCCTTTCAAACAACAAGTTTAGCACAGTGCCTGCTGACATCGTCATTTTACAGGCAGGACAGATGACCTGTTCGTGAGTGGTACAGTAGGTATCAAGTAACGCTTTTTTATGTGTATTACAGAACATAAATGGTAACGTTGGCTTTATCGTCGTAGATACTGATGGTACGTTACTCCCTGTTAGAATGTTATGGTCTATCATTGCCTTAGACCCTCCGTGCGCCATATCACATGACTGGCAGAGGTGCTCACACCATATATTACAGTAAGATATTGCCTCCGATGTTGAATTGGTTGACAGACAAACGTCACAGTCTTGTTTGTATATCTCGTCAGTGAAATTGACATATAACCGCCTGTCTGACCGTCCCACCAGTACTGTCAGTACTTTGATTATTAAATGGTTTACATAGATAACTTATAAAGCTTCTTCTCTAAAGGTATTTGCACGATTTGGTAATAATCCTTTCGTGATCCTCAACAACATCATTACATTAGGCCATTTACAAAACTCCATTTTGATTACATACTTCACGTGCTCTTTTTCCTCTGCTTAAATAATTAAATATGTCCTGTTCATTTTCAGGTTAATCATCAGTAATAGCATTTAGTTTATTTTCGAAGTCCAAATTTCAAAAGAAGCATCAAATTTATGCAACGAATCAATATTAGCACAACATTCCTGTATAAACTGATCCCATACTGTTCGTTTCATAGTGTGATAGTTCCTTGAACATTAAAGTTAGTTGATTGTTACTTAGACGATCAATTATAAAGTTAAATGATGTACCTCAAAATTACTATTGACATTGTCACAGAAATCTTCATGCAAACCATAATCATAATAAATACGGGATCTTACATAAGTGCTTAATTGTTATTGTTTTTATGAAACGAGTTGACATAATTGATATGACCCGAGGCTCTGCCGAGAGTCATATAAATTAAGTCAACAAGTTTCATAAAAACAATAATAGTTAAGCACGAATGCAAGATTTTATTTATCGCATAACACACAATAAACCATTTCAAACCCTGAAACAGATTATATTTTTATCTGATTTTCCAAAACACACAGACCGCTGACCGAAGATGTTATTTCTACATGCGCCTGAAAGAAGTCCGTATTTGATTGTTGTTTAGGCAAATAAATATAAACAAAATGAAACATATTCAGACATAAACTCTCTAATGTTATTAATTTCCTTTAAAAAAACATTGTATTTGTACATATTGTATAGTAAAGATTAACCTCATGACGTCACACTGACACACATTTGAAATTGAGCATGGTGAATGTACATACACATTTCGAGTACACAGTGGCGTAGAAATACAAAACGTTCGAAAATTTGAATACTCCTGGAGCACGTGTTATGTGCCATTATCTTGCACTAAATGTTAAGTGATCTTTTCAAATTACGGGTGTAAACGCCTCAGCTCTCTAATGACTGAATATAGTTGATGACGACCTGAATACATTTACATTTTACATTTACGAGGGTTGTTCCAAAAATAAACAAGACTGGAGTGTCACATTTTCAATTCTCGTGCATATCAAACGCTTTCGGAAATTACTTAAGTAATTTTTATTATAATCTAAAAATCGCCAAAACATTATTTGAAGTGTTTCTGACTTCATCTGGAATTTTCACTTTGGAACATGCAATGCCATAATTTAAGATAAAAAATAAAGATGTGTCAACAGCAGCAGGAACAAAAAAGAAAGAACACTGTCAGCTGTGGGCATGCTAGAGAAGAAAGTGGAATACTGAAACGGCGGCGACGTCAGTTGCGTGAAGACTAGAAACCCCTCAAACGTATTACGTGTCCAATCTAGAACCCCCACGACGTCTTACGTTTCACATCTAGAACCCCCAGATGTCTTACGTTACACATCTAGAAGAAAGAAACCAGACGTTTTACGTTATAAATCTAGAAACCCCTCTCCCTAGACGTGTTACGTTACAAATCAAGAAACCCTAATATGTCTTACGTTACAAATCTAGAGGCCCCTAGACGTCTTACGTTACATATGTAGAAACCCCCCAGATGTCTTACGTTACAAATATAGACCCACAAGACGTCTTACGTTACGAATCTAGAACCCCCCCCCCCATCCACAAGGACATCTTACGTTATAAATGCAGAACCGCCCCCCCCCTCAGATGTCTAACGTTACCAATTTAGAAACCCCCTTTCACAGATGTCTTACGTTACAAATCTATAACCCCCCCAGACGTATTACGTTACAAATCTAGAAACCCCTACAGACATCTTACGTTACAAATCTAGATCCCCGACGTCTTACGTTACAAATCAAGACCTCCAAACGTCTTATGTTACAAATCTAAATACCCTCCAGACGTTACAAATCTAGAAAGAAAAAAAACAGACGTATTACGTTAAAAATCTAGAAACCCCTCCAGACGTCTTACGTTACAAATATAGACCTCCCCCTCAGACGTCTGACGTTACAAATCTAGATACCCGCAGGATATGTCAATAACGTTATGTGACCTTTGAGATTTTACATAGGGCAGATTATGCTCCGTAACAGAAAACAATGTGGGAAATGAAAAATGTGCCCAACATTTGGTTAACACTTCAGTAAAACGAAAATTAGCATTTGAAAATCATCCCTACTCTGAATAACCTGCCACTGTTATAGATTGTAGGTTTGATGGAAATATATTTTTGTGTTTGTTATTAAGAATGGAATTTAAGTGTTAAAATTTGAGTCTCGGAAATATGTAGAGTTTGTATTTATTATGTTAACATAGAAAGAAAAAATAATGTGTGCATTTACTCTTTATATCTTTTTGAAGAAATGTTTCAGATGATGCATATTGTTTGCAGATAGTTTAAAAATCAAAGTACTGATAGTACTGAAGGTAGAATTGTGATCGGTTTTTTTAATAAACTTTTAATCAAAATGTGTGTCTCAGCGTTGTCTTCTTCAGCACTTTGACAGAAACAAAGTCTAAATCTGATATTGTGTCAATGTGTTATTTGTCAACTCTGTCCCATTAGTTTTTCCTGTGATTTGATACTGCTAACTCTCCTAAAAAAAAGCACGGAAAGGGACAACTATACTTTCCCAACTTTGATTAAATACATTTTCAATTAAATTGTAAAAAATCTTTTTCTTTTTTTTTGAAAGTTTTGTCATTATTATTTAAGACGGACATTATATACTAGAATAGCCAACTGTCTATCATTTTAAAAAGGTGTTTCTTATTTAAACCATTCCCATTTGCATACGTACTTTTGAAAACATTGATGCAGAAGAAGCATAACAAGCAATTTCTCCTTTTGCAACAATGTTTTCAACTATATTCAATGATTAGACTTCCAATTAATGTGATTTTCTGTATCTATGCTCAGATTTTTTTTAAATTCTTTTGCTGCAGAGTTTATATATGGTGGGGGTGGGTTGTGATTTGTTAAAGGGCAAGCATGATTGGGAATTAAGTGTTGAACCACTCGCCTGCCTGTGCATGTTTTAGCTTAACTTAACTTTTTAATAATCTTTCCATCACCAACTCAGTCAACTTTATGAACGAAATAATCGCGTCAAAATCTTGAATCGCCTCAAAATCATAACGAACAAACTGTCAAAATCAAATGTTGAACTGTGTAATACAAATTTAGAATAATAGGATGAATCAGTTATGTTGTAATAACCAGTATCCGCGGGTCATTTCCCTGATTTTGGCCGAAGGAAATGATCGATTTTTCTCTTCTTCATTCTTGCAAGATTTCGTTCTGCCTATTATAATCAAAGTATTCTAAACGCTTTATAAACAAGTGTTTAGAACATTGACTCGCTATCGTTTTTTCAAGTCGTCTTAATTTAAAGCGCTCAAATGATTTGATGGAATCTCTTTCTTAGTAGAAGTCGGGCATTTAGACGCGGACCTTGTCGAAAGCACCTATCCAAAATGCAAAAGTCATCGTTAATCGTCAAATTTGTCAAAACGAAACGGCAATGATTCGCCGGGTGCCGGTCCTTATCGGAAACCTGCTTGTGGTATAATTACCTATTGAAAACGAATGCATAACTAAAACGACTTCAATGGGCTTCGTTACTAGAAACGAGCACATGTTGCCTCTATATGCAACTACACGGATGCACTTGAAAGAGAAAGAAAAGCCTTAGCAATGCATACTATCATTATGAATAAAGACATGAACGAATTTGTATGGACTAGTGCCTCGAATTTCGTATTAGCCCGATCCTTCATTCCACCCGCATATGCTAACGGGCGAGTAGATGTTTATATCTCTGCCGAGAGGGAGGAAAGTGTTACACTTTACAAAGGGTAATTGCGCGGTGAAGTGCTCAAAATGCAAAACATATGGGAAACAAGACAATTTCTAACCCTTTCCCACTTACAACAAATCTGCAGCAGACGACTTGAGCAATTTCTTCTTTTGCATCAATGTTTTTAAAAATATTCTACTGCAGAGGCATCTAAAATGTCATGTACATGTATGTTGGAAAGGCTGAAGATAAATCCAGATTAGATTAGTAAACTTTTGATATATTCATACGGTAAGGGTTTTTCTTGTGTAACTGTAACCTAACCATTTAGTCATAGGATATATTTTGTCTGCTTTGAAAATGTTGCAAATAATATCTTTAAAATGAGTAGAGCTCATTGTGAATTTTGATACAAAACTGATATCATTGTGGATAAACGAAACATTGCTTATTTTTAGCAATTTCTCCTTTTTGTTCTGCAGAAATTTCAGCCACAGCGTTGTATATGGATCAGTCTATTACATTTACTTTCTGAAGCAGACAACCTTTTAAAACTTGACAAAAGGAGGAATTGCTCAAAACAACCACATAACCTTTTTCAGTGAGAAACCTTCATTTATAGAGATTTATCATGTTTGTGCCTTTTTTGCTGCAGATTTGTTGTATGTGGGAAAGGGTTAGTAGACACTGGTTGTCAATACAATGTGGTATTCATGACATGTATGGACTGTTAACCCTTTACCACATATATCAAATCTGCAGCAGAAGACTTGGAAAAACATCCAGTACCAAATATGGAAAATCTCCATAATTGGTAGTTTAATTATTAAATACAGGTGATAAGATTATGGCAAAAGGAGAAATTGCTCATTATGAAACTGTTCCTTATTGTTATGTGTATATATATATAAACCTAAAGACATTCAGTGTCACGATCATTTGAATTCAAATAAAATCCTATTTATCAATAGATTCACGGTGTTGTTAGTATAGATTACTGGTCTTATTGATAACCCTGACAACGGGGTGTTTGTCTCCATAGACACATGATACTTCTGAAATAGTGTCGAAGTCTATGTTAAATCACCAATTAGCTCCAAATCATCATCTCTCACCCAGGGGTTCTATGTGGCGCCTGTCTGTTCGGCAGGGGATAAATGAGGGGTCAACCCCATCGTCTGTCTGTCGAGCTTTTAATTCCTTTACATGAGAACCAATAATAATAATAATAAAAGTAATAAATATGAGTAAACCAAATGTATGTCAAAGCCGTCGAAGTTCACGAGGCGTGAAATTGAAATCAATTTCTCTCCTATAACTGTGCCACAGGAAGACATGCTGTTTTTTCCCCCGAAAAAGCATCCCCTGGTTTCAGATAGTTTTCCGTTTTTTACACAATCTATCAAATCAATATTTATTTTTTACATGTTCTATCAATCGACAAACTCTCTTCTTTGCATATTTGTCTGTAGAAAGCAACATTTGATAGAATTATGGGGAAACGGGTATATAGCCACATTACACAAATTCCGTCAAGCGAACATCCAGATCAAGCACTCAGATCAACTATCAGGACAGTCGCTGTTTTTTGCAGGGGGATTTCTATCGCATTCGTTTCGGTTTGGACCGGCTCATTGGTGTAGTGACAAAGCGTCTGCCTCGGTGCGAGAGGTCGCTGGTTCGATCCAGGCAGGGTCATACCAAGTAATGACTGTTCTCATTGGCGCTCAGGGTTGCAGGATTAGCATTTCGACCGACTGGCTGGTGTCAGGGTAAATAGACCAGTTGTACTTACCCAGGAAAATGCCGTAATAAAACTGATTTTTTTTTAAAGCGGCGTAAAAACCAAACAATCAATCAGCCCTTTTGATTTGGTACGGACGGTTATTCGCTTGTGAGTAACGTTACATGTCTTTCAAGCGGAGATCTCTTCATACACGGAATCACCGAAGAGAAAATAGGCTTATATGCACAACTTCTTTTCCTTTTTAGTTTCTTTTTGAGCGATTGGTATTAAATGTTTTTGATCTTCGATAATATTCATAACAAAATAAATGTGTGAAGAGGCTTTTATGGCCAAATTTCTTACAGACTCTTCCATGTTCAAGATGGAACACTTGATGGGGAATTTGTCTTCTTACAAGATGGCCTAGCTTGTATTGAGAAGGGACAGCAGGCGACATCCCTCGTTCCTTTATACAAAGAATACTCTCAGCAATTTCTCCAGTCTCTCAACAATGTTTTTAACTGTTATAAATGTTATATTGTTACATGTTTTCTTAAATGTTTTCAAAGTTGTCAAAGAAGTCAATTCTTTAACACTATTATATCAGATAAAAGCAAAACACAGTTTCTGATGAAAATTTTAATTAGCAATCAAATAAAAGGAAAGTTTAGACTTAAACGCTAGGTAACATTTTCTTTTATAAATGAGCCATGTCTGTCGATTTGGATCTTATTGCATTTCCGTTACAGGATTACAGAAGGGGATATGGTAGTAACATCCATCAGAGGGTTTTAGCAAGCATTTTCAAATTGCTTATTTTACAGTAACAGTTGGCTTTTGCTCAGGATCATTCTTAAAAAGCTTCATTAACCCTTTCTCTCATAAAGACGTTTTCTGGCGCCTCTGCAGCAGACGACTTTTTGAAAACATAGGGACATAAAAAGAAATTGCTCAAAACGAGCAATTTCTCCTTTTGCCCAATGTGTTCCACTTTTAGTCATAGGTTATCTAATCAATTAAAGAGATTTTTCATTTTTTGACAAAATATGTTCAAAGTCGTCTGCTGCAGAATGGTCGTATGAGGGAAAGGGTTAATAATTGTACGGACAAATTAACTAACTAGGAGCATCCTGTTAAGACTATGCGAGTGCGCTTGCTAATCTGGATGCATTGGATTTGCATTTGGACACATTTTCAGTGTGATCTTTTATATGGATTCAAAGGATTGATACTGTTTGAAATATATAGATATCTATCAAACTATAAGAACAAACATATCAACCCTTATGACACACCTGCAACAGATGACTTTGAAACATCAGGAAAAAATTAGAAACGTCTCAATAAAATAAAGGGTGATAATTGAATAGAAAGAAACATAATGAGCAAATTCTCGTTTTGCCACAATGTTTTCAAAAGACGTCTGCTTCAGTGTTGATGTATCAAAATCCGTCTGCGTGTTGAAAAGGATAGCATGGGTTTGTGTTGTTATGTCTGTACAAAGGAGATTTAACAAAAGTAATTTACATATTCTTAAAAATGTAGGATAGTAACACAAATGGACAAAAATAAGGTGACAACGATACACGTTTCTATATGGTCTTAGTTACACTTCTTTCATACCCCTATAAACAAAAACAACAACAACAACATTGTAAGCATTTACCAGGCAGGCTTTATTAGTACAGGACTGAGATACAAATAATCATTAACAGATTCTTCTGATCAAGTCTTAAATCAACATTAGTTATATAAATCCGACCTTGATATATCGAGCAGATCTATAAACAATATGAGCTTATTTAATGCGGTCGACTGGCCCAGGAACAACCAGAGATAAAAAACATCTTCTTGATGAAATAACTCTGGAAACATGTGTCCGGGCGTCAAATGCCATGTACCGCGAAGCGCTGGACCTTACTTTGCTATAGACAAATGCAATACGCACTCCTTTAGTGCGCAGTAATACTTTTAGTGGTACATGGTGACTTAACCAAATATAAATAGTGTCCCTTTCAACTCTCAAAGGACTTCAATTATTGAAAATAATCGACTTTCATCTAAAGTAATGTATAAAGAAATAACGAAATCATTAATGAAATTGAACACGTCTTGCCTGTACGTGACTGACTGGTAGAATGATTTGCTTACACAAACGGCACACGGTTTCACCCATGCGTAAATAACATACCCACAATTCAAATCACATGTCGCTAAGACAACATGTTCTCTCTATACTTCGCACCGCGAGAAAATACTAATAACCTCAACCTCGATTTCAATGCATCGTCAGGAGACACACCGCTGTATTCAGTTTTAAAAGCCTGTCCTAAACCTCCGAGTATGATACATAGTTAAAATCATCCAATGAGTTAAAACATAGTCAAATTAATATAAGATTTATTAAATAAATAGTTTCTTTTTATAAATCCTGCGGCCTTGTTCACCAAAATAGTTAAATATGTTCGGCGAGGGTAAACTAATTCATCATACCTGCAATTAAACATTACTTTACCTATGTCAGTCAAGCGAAAATGCACGAATCACTTCATAAAACTGAATAATAGCCTTCGGAATATTCCTGTAGTAATGTAGTTGTAGAGAACACTTGCTCTTATTGAGCATACGCTTTAAATGTTCTATAGACTCATTTGATAGTGTACACTTTATCATGTACACGAGACAATAGTTAGATACAAGGGAGTCCTGGTGCGATACCCTAGCCGAAATTATTTCCGAAAAGACCCATTGGTACTTTAACGTGTTCAGTGTACAGCAGTAGACCTTTATATCTCCGACAAAATGAGATATTGCTCATAATGTACATTTTCCCCCTGTTGACGCATTGTTTTAACAAATAACTTTACTTTCATTTATAGAGACTTTGTATATTTGCCTTAATCTTTACTACTTGGGCTGTTGCAGACTTTTTTGTATGTGGGCAAATAATGATAACCATGTCTTTCTCTTAAATAAGAGTTGACATTCTAAATGTAAATTCTATGAAATGTAACAGCATGTACGAAACTGGGCCATATTCTGATAGTTTGCTAAGAAACGGTATCCACCTTTACGTGTTTGAGATAGATGGTCTCCCTTTTTGCGGATATCCTTTTCTCTTGATATATATGTTCCATATGGCAAACTTTTTACACTTAATTAAAGACCTACACTTTATTGACACCTCTATCTAAGGGCTACATTTTACTGTTTTATATTGACATTAAGAATTTTTTTTTTTTTGAAAATCTCAAAACTTGCACTCGAAAACGCCCAACCCTTGGATCCTAGCGTTCAATAACTTACAACTGCGATTGAAGATTGACTAAGGATTTCTGAAACACTCTTTTACATTTTTAGTTTTGAATCTTGAAAAACGATTCCTCTTGTTTGGCTTTCCATTGTGTCATTGCAGCCCAGTATTGCCACACACTGTACTATACAGAGTGGACCCCGCGACCGTTGTGTGCTTTTAGGTGTGCATGTATAGGACAGTTTGTGAGACTCGCTTATTCCGCATAATATACCGGTCTCACAGACACAGACGGAGTGTATGGGATAGAACTCGGTAGTACCAGCCCCTATCACCAGCTACGACGTCGTCCTCCCTACACCCAAAAGAGTGAGCTCCGTGGTCGCATGTGTGCAGAAATTGCAAGAGTTGTCTTAACTGGAAGTGCGTATGAACAGTTGTAACGTTTTGGCTCTCAACATATAAATTGAAACTAAGAAGATGCTATTCAAGGTAATGCACATTAATGACTTGATTTGTCCTTAATACGATGATAAAGGTATCGCATTTACTTTGGTTTAGCATGTCATATATATTTGTGTATATATACGGAATAAAACAATCGAATGCTCCCTACACTTATCTATATAAACTCAAGAATGGAAACAAACAAACACGACACATACCAATATTCAGTAGAATATAGATGAACTATAGTTACAGAAAAATGGAATACATAGCTATTCAATATTGCATTATGTTTCTCCTTTATACAATTTAAAAATACCTAAATACATATTGAAATAATGACAGGAATGTAAAATGAAAATCCATTACCGTATACATAGGAAATATTATGTTGCAGTAGTGATACAGGGTTTTGTATTCTACTACAAGGCGCGTTGAAAAAAATGATATCACGCGAGACCGAAGGTCGAGAGAAATCTCAATTTGACCACGCCCCGTGTAGACAATATAAAAGCCAAATCTCGCAACTGCAACTTAATTTGCTTTTTATTATATACCTATTTTACTTTTAGAAAGACGAACACAATGACTATTAGCAATTATCGTAACGAATAAATGCCCGACCCGGGGTTCAAATTTGCGATATCGTTACCGACCGAGTTATCGGTTGATATTATTTAATTTAGAATGTTTTCACTCTGTCACTTTTCAATATACTTATAGTTAACCTATAGCTTGATTCTATTTCGCTCTACCAACTTGAAAACAACAACAACAACAACAACAACAACAACAAACCCAAAACGAACAACCTAGTTATGTTTAGGTTTCGAGCACTTGACATTGACCCACACTGTCTCATCGGTATATACTGTTGTGTTCTAAAAAGCCAATAGTGTAGTTAAGACTCAACCTATGAACACTAACTAGAATTGATGGTGTTATTTGTGTCGAAACATTCTATAATAATACAGGTATGATTATGATCTAGAATATGGGTACTCCAATATGATCATGGCATGGTTATCATAGCCATATTAAGATAATTCAAAGATAGATACTACATCAGAGTCACGAACAACCAGAAACAGTTCGTTTCCGTATATTTTCATACATTCAATTTTTTGACATCTGATATTTTTAGATAAAAAGTTTACGGCATCATGTCCATCTGCAGACATCTGTATCACATTCGTCGAGTTCAAACTAGACACATAAATATGACCTAAATCATCGATAGCGATTCCAGACGGGTGCCTTAACAGTGGAGTTGGAATGACATCATTAACACGTCCACTTGTAGACAGGATCACAACACCTTGGTCCGAGTCAGTAACGTACAGAGTACCAGTCTTAGAATTAACTGTTATATACGCCAGGTTGTTACATTCCACTTTACCGACAGAGAGATATTCAAATTTTCGTTTGAACTTGCCGTCTTGTGTGTACACACATATCTGTGAGTTGTATTTTGCTTTTCTCAAAACACTGTTAATATTTCCGTCATAGCAACATACCCCAACACATTGCAATCGAGTTTCGATGTTTTGAAGTTCTACTATGCTATCCTTTTGCACAGTCAACATTTTGATAATACTCCCCTCTAGAACTAAAATAATTTTAGTATCGTTTAGCTTGTCAATATCTTTTGGTTTTTTGTCACATACATGTTCGTATAGAAATGTTTGATCAGAGTCGAACACTTTTAATTTAGAGTTGGACCAGTCACATACAATAATTATATCCTGCAATAGCAATATTCCTCCAATACCACATGGACCATCATCACTATCTATCGACACGTTAAGGCTGGACTTCAGTGTCGCTGTTTTATAGACATTTACTGTCTTACTGTTGCCAGGCTTGGCATTGACTACAGGGGATATGGCCATATCTTGTACATGTTATAATAGGTCTTGACGTTCATCAACCTATGTCTCATTTCTCTCTGACTTCCCTTTGGGTCGACGTCCGCTTACCTGCATCTCTGACTTCCCTTTGGGTTGACGTCCGCTTACCTGTAACTCTGAGTCTTTATATTGTGTATCAGCAAGCTTTATAACGTTATGGTCCATTGATAAGATATTTTTGTTGTGATTTTTCTGACATTCTTTACACAATGGATGATTGCAATCCTTACACAGGAAAACAGCGTCAATATTGACATCATCGATCACTTGGCAGGGATAACAATCAACAATCTGGTCTGATGACTTCAAAATTGATGACGCCATTCTGTACATGATTCAAGAAAATTAGTCATTAGTCACAAATCAATGAATTATTAAACTTATAATTTTTCACGACTGAAATCTTGAAGTGATACTAGGCAGTTTATATAAGTATAGTTCATGGTGAAAGAGAATTTCAAGAATTAACCAGTAAGTAGTTCCTATAGGAAATGAAGTATTCATTGGAGAGTTAAAAACTATGTTTGATTTGAAAGGTTAATTCACAGTTGTTGAACGCATTACACATATGTTTCACTGCTAATATAATACATTAACATTTGGGAAAACACGACTACATTCGGACAAGAAATAAAGGAGATATCGGTATTTGCGCATTGAGAAGACTTTTGACGCACTTTGAAACAAACACATATTTAAAACGGTGATAACTAGTGAACTAATAGTCGTAGGACCATTTTTGGGGTTTAAAAATCTCTCATATTACATAACTCGAAAACGGTAAACAATTATAGCGACAAACTTTGGTTAAAATGAAAGCTTTTTGGGTCTTCTATCATTTGGTAGCATAAAACAAAAAAGTTAAAGCGTAAATAGTTATACAAATTAACAAAAACCGATTTGATGCTTTTAATGGGCTTCTTTTCCCTCTATATTTGAAATATGATCAAATTGGTAAAGTCGTGTTTAACTACAGTGACACTTTTCAAGTGCAAATTCAAACATGATAATAACTTGCATCATGTAGGTAAACTTTTGAACAGCAGTGTAAAGGGTTATTCTCAGACAAGTGTTAGCGCGTAGTATGTCGCCTTTAAAGGGGATTCATTTTCAACATTTCAATGGGCTATTGTACACGTTTCCGGCCTTAAATCAATAGACGCTGGACACTGTGGCACCTTTAAAGGAGATTGATATTGACATGTCAATTGGGCACTATTCATGTTTCAGGCATTACATAAATAGACGCAGACTGTATGGCGCCTATAAAGGAGATTAATCTTAACATTTCAATGGTCTATTGTTCGCACACCTGGCATGTTTCTGATGAAATATTCGATGGTGAAATAACTATTCTAAAAACAGATCGGGTGTGCGCATCTGTCATTTGTGATCAGGACATTCTAGAGGTAAGACGTTAAATGTATTGCTTTGTCATACATGTTTGACTGTGTGCTTCGACTCGACTATACGACATACTAAAGGGATGTATCGTGTCGTATGGATGTCTCGTGTCAGGTTTCCCGAAACAATGTAGCAAAGGTTAGGTCAAATTTCCCCGCCTTTATATTCGAGGGTTCCAACAACATACCCGCTAGAATCTATTGGTAGAATATTGGTAGAAGGCTAGAGACAAATCGTTGGTGGTCTCGCCCGAATGGTGCTGCTGAAACACTTGCTCCATTGTTCTAAATATATATATATATGATGTCATTCCAAATATAGACCTATGATTCATTCTAAATATAGAGCTATGATGTCATATAAAAAATGGTCGCCAAGCATGCGCAGACATTGTATATAAATGACTAGGTCAACACAATGGCGTCTTCTCTTGTGTCAATCCTTAAATGCAAATGAGATACTATAAATAGTAACTAGATCAACTAAATGGCCGCCGATTACACCATCTGTGTTTGGGGCCCAACCGCCAAACATACTACTAGTATTATTACATGACAACTGTAGTAACATGCGGGTATTTCACACTGAGAAAGTACTCGGTGGGTTCAGATTGTCCTAACACACAGAGCACTCATGTCTCTCTGATTGTCTATCTCTTTCTCTCTTTCTCTTTCTCTCTATCTCTCTCTCTCTCTCGCTCTCTCTCTCCCCTCTCTCTGTCTCTATCTCTCTATGTGTGTGTGTGTGTGTGTCTCTCTGTGTCTCACACTCTCTCATTCCGTATCACTATCGCTTTCTCTTTATATCCTATATCACTAACTCTCTCGTCCTCTCTCTCTGTCTCTATCTGTGTGTGTGTGTGTGTGTGTGTGTGTGTGTGTGTGTGTGTGTGTGTGTGTGTGTGTGTGTGTGTGTGTCTCTCTCTCTTTCTCTCTCTCTCTCCCTATTTCGGTCTCACACTTGCACACCCTCTCCCCTCTATCCGTGTCTCTCACTCTCTCATTCCGTATCACTATCGCTTTCTCTTTATCTCTCTCTCTATCTATCCCTATATATCTCTTTCTCTGGCTCTCTCTCACCCTCTCGATCTTCTTTTTCTTCTCAAAGTCGATCTTAATGTATTCTTTCGATCTCACTGTCTCTATCGCTGTATCAGCTGTATCACTTTCACTTTCGTTCTCTCTCTCTCTAAGCCTCTCCATCTGTCTCTTATTATCTCTCTCTCTCTCTCTCTCTCTCTCTCTCTCGCTTTCTATCTCTCTCTATCTCTCTCTCCCTCTCTCTCTCTCTCTCTCTCTGTCTCTCTGTCCCTGTCTCTGTCTCTGTCTCTCTCTCTCTCTCTCTCTCTGTCTTTCTGTGTCTCTGTCTGTCTGTCTGTCTGTCTGTCTGTCTGTCTGTCTGTCTCTGTCTGTCTGTCTCTGTCTCTCTCTCTGTCTCTCTCTGTCTCTCTGTCTCTGTCCCTCTCTCTGTCTCTCTGTCTCTCTCTGTCTCTGTCTCTCTGTCTCTCTCTCTGTCTCTCTCTCTCTCTCTCTCTCTCTCTCTCTCTCTCTCTCTCTCTCTCTCTCTCTCTCTCTCTCTCTCTCTCTCTCATTCTCTCTCTTTTTTTTCTCTCTCTCTCTCTGTCCTCACCATTTTAGTATACCAGTGTCTTTTCATTATACCTGAATACAATTATAGGCATTTTGGCCGAAAACCTAAAACACACAAAAAAATTAAAATGAAAACTACAAATCATATTAAAGTTAAAATATATATAGGATCTGACATGAGTTGTCATTTCATATAAAGTTTTATTAAACGAATTCAAATTTTTTGTTATTAAGCGAGCCTGGGGCGAGCTTAATAACAAATATCTTGGACGAGTTTAATAAATACGGAATATTACGTTGCGGGAGCGATAAATGTAGAATATGAATAAAATATGTAGAATAGAAATTTTCTTGAAAAATTGTTAATTTTAACGTTTTCAGGGGTAAAATGTGACACTATTTTGACCTTGAAAAACAGTTTAATATATTCTTTTTCATATTTGTCTCCGAAATCCTCTATTCATATTGATTTAAATTAATATGATTTGAAGTTTTCATTGTGGTTTTTTTGTGTGTTTTAGGTTTTCGGCCAAAATGCCTATATTTGTGCCTTTGATGAAATTGGTCATGTCATTGACAGGCCAATATTTTTTTTTTAAATTGATAACATATATATCTTTTTCATATTTCAACCAGTTATTGTATGTTCTAACAAAATACAAAGAATAAAGAAATTCTATGATTGAGAATTGTTTTGATAAATAAATGTAGCATACGCATTTAAGCGTTTTAAAGTATCGTTGATTAGCATAATTAACATATAGTATGTTTTACATTCTTTGCATACTTTATTAATCGGAAGTTACATCACATTAATAGCAACTGTTGAGTTCTCTGAAAACAGTAAAATCTATGATTTATAAACTTTCTCTTGTGTTTCTAAAGTTAGTCACGGGACAATTCTTGTGACAATTGGCCCAATCGCAACATCTCGTAATCGGGTTACCGATAAGTTCTTCAACCTATATATCAGTTCCACTTCATATGTAAAGCAGACGGATAACCCTTTCCTACAAACAACACGTCAGACGACTTTGAATATATCTTCGCAAAAGGAAAAACATTCAGGAAAAAGGAGAAATTGCTCATTATGAGATAGTTTGACCTTTGCCAAAATGTTTTCCAAAGCTTTCCGTTACAAATGCGTCAACATGCGTATTCGTTAAACATACGTATTCGTTAAATATGCGTATTCGTTAAATATGCGTAATATTAATCAAGTTTAACACAAAAACCAGAAATTCGCGTAAGTATGTTCTCCATCATTTCTTGAAATACCGATCTCAAATTGAAATACGGCAGTACAGGCTTTTTATTCTCGCAAAGTGGCTACATGCGGTAACGCCAAAGTAAATATACTCCCTTACTGAAAAAGACAAGTTAGACTCTGACATCAGGCTGTAAACATTTTGAGAGCAAAAATATATACACATCATGTTTTATTATGTATATCCTTTTTCACACCTGCTATTTGTGACGTCATACATTCGGCCTTATTATACATTAAAAAAACGGGATTGATATTTCTACCAGTCTCTTACGACCTATTTCTTAAAAAGTAGAGGATTATTAAACTATCGTTTATATACTAAGGTTTAGTCTTCCCATTATGATGTAGCTTTATCGCTGACTCGGTTGATATTGTGTATGTAATATATCGTATCGGCAGATTTTCTTTCATACAATATAAAGATGTTTTTCACCAGGTAAATTACAAGTTAGCGTTTACAATCAATTGTAAAGTCAGCCTCACATTCTATACTGGTTACTGTCAATCAAAGCGAGTCTAACTGCATGGTTAATTTCGATGAAATAGACGAACTACACTTCCTATAGTTGCGTGCTGTTTAATGTCACTTTGAACAGTACCGTGTAACCTCTTGAAACGTCACCTCTGTAGAACGAAAGCCCCTTAGAGCTATAGTTTAAAAGTTTTCATATTCTTACGAAATGGACAAATGGTAAATATGGACATTGGTTATTTTTGGGGATACAGTGGAAAGCATTGTGGGCAAATAAGGAATTGCTCGCTAAGAACGACTTCTCCATTTCCCATTATGTTTTACAAATGTGCCTGTACTCAGGTTATACATAATGCGCTTCAATCAGAGTCAACCTGTTCAGACCAAGACCTGTCTAAAATGGCTGCATTGCTTTGACTCTGTCACATGTTGCTCTGATGAGATTACACTGTACTTCAGTAACATCAAGGCGTTGGCTTAGACAATTACCAGTTCTACCTGACATTGACTTATCATTCGTTATATCATCCTCGCAATCGTGTGTGCCTATGAGAAAAGTCATCACTACCCGATCGGGTTTCAACCCGTCTTACCGTTTACGAAAACATAAACCCTTTCCCAATTATAACAAATATGCAGCAAACGACTTTGAAGACATCTAGTAGAAAATGTAAAGCATCTTTTAATGAAAGTGATCTTATTGAATACAGGTGAACACATTGTGACAAAACGAGAAATCACACTATGAGAAATTTCTTCGTTTTCCAAAAAGTTTTCAATAGTTTTTAACTATGAGCAATTTCTTTTTTTTCCATAAGATTTTCAATAGTTTTTAACTTTGGGTAATTTCTTCTTGTTTCCCATAAAGTTTTCAACAGTCATCTGCAGATGCGTCAGCATTCGTCTGCTATTGGGTAATGGTCAATCGCCGCACGATGGACTGTCATTGTAATGTATGCATGGCATCCACAGACTAACTATCCGTAACTTTTGTAAAGTAAAAGAGTATCTTGTCTGCAAAAAGCTTGTTTATCACTCACAGCATCATTAAAAATTTAACCCTTTCGCTGAGATAGACGACTTTTGAAAACATAATGAAAAGGATAGAATGTACTCAAAACAAGCACACTCCCCTTTGTTAGTCGCCGGGCAGAAGTCCGCGATTTTATGTTCAATAGATTTTCGGAAATGACATGGGAGGAGAGTTATTATTAGAAATCTTGATCATATTACAATTGTGATTGTTTAAAAACACTAAGTTATGACACATCTAAAATGAAATAAATAATCCGATGTTTTAAGTATTTACAGTTTCTTTATTTTGACTCGAATTTATAATTTTTTGTCTTATTTACGAAGACAAAAGAGTCCCTGCTAGACTTGCTGCAAACTGTTATGTGTCAATATCGAGATACAAATCACGTCGAATTCTCCTTTTAGTAGCAATTTTAACTTACTGAATGTTATTTTCATGTTCAAAGAGATGTCTTGATTTATGTAGAATTCATTTAATAATGTTAATCCATGAATATCTAAAATGGGAACTGTTTCTAAGCTAAATATGTTGATAAAGTGATACCGATACCGACTGCGTAGATAAATCTACTTTGCAGAGAGCCGTTCTTTACAATCACTTACAAATAGTTAATTAAAATGTTTATTTGGTTCGAAATAAATGACGAAAAGAACAAACTGAGATAAAACTAGTTTAAATATAAAAATTACTTTGAATGAACACTCTCTGCCTATAAAGAAAGTGTTAAAAACGACCATTATGCGAAGAAGAAACAAATCGGTTCTTTCGTACAAAACTATTTCGTCCTTGACAATTTTAAATTTGTCATTAGATTCCCTACATGCATTTTTCTTGCGATATGCATATTGTTATGCATCATAAACACTAGGGCGCTCATCATTATATCATTTTAAAACACACTCTCTGCCTATAAATAGAGTGTAAAGAACGACAACTATGCGAACAAGAAACGAGTTGGGTCATTCGTACAAAATTATTTCGTCCTTCACAATTTTAAATGAGTTATTAGATTCCCTGCTCGCATTTTGCTCGCGATCTGCATATTGTTATGCATCATTGACACAAGGGTGCTCATCATTATATAATTATAAAACATGAGTAGACTACTGATTGGTAAGATTACTCATTTCCTGTTTATGATCAATAATTAGTTGGCTGTGTATATGGTCAACCTACCTTAGAATGGAGATTGATCATAAACAATGAAAGGCTTTAATTATATTTCGATGAAGGACATTCACTTCGTTGACAAAAAAAAAAAATGCTAGTTATGATACATTTTCACTTGACCCCACCCCTGATGTTCCAATATGCCCTTTAGTTGATAACAGTTTTTTTCAACTACTATAATATAAGTGTTATGCATAACTGCAGTAAGGATTTCCGGCGACATTGATGCGTTGCATCAACTTTCTCTTGTCATTAATGCATTAAACTATTTGAAGTGATAATGACGCTCCGTATCATATGAAAGTATAAACTCGAGTAAAACTAATGGGGTTAAACTTCTAACTTTTATTATTAGAATATAAAATGTCTATATAACATTTAAGCGGGCAGATGTATTAAGACTCAAAATCACTCAAACGTGCTTCATATCTCTATCCTATACATTGCTGATACTCGGCGGTACAACGTATAGCTGAGCACCTTTATTATCCTCATTGATGGATTAAAGCTACAAAACCGGTTTTGTATATGTATGTATGGAACGCCTTTGCTGTCTTAGTATGTTGTATTGTATTTTACGCAGTACATTTTCACGTATATGAGGTACATATTTCATTTAATGTGGAACATTATTCATGATATGCAGTGCCTTTTCTATTATTTGTAGTGATTATTAAATAATATGCAGTGCAAAATAGTGTTTAAACAGTAGAATAACCATTATACGTTGTACAAACAACGTCATGTGCAATACAAACTATATACTATGCAGTACAAATGACATTATATGTGGTGTATTTGTCTCTGTATGCAGTAGTTTTACATTTATACGTTGTATGTTGGTCGATAGATGCGATGTATGTTTTAATATATGAAGTGCCTGCACGTATCTTTATACCTGGTGAATTATTATGTATGTGTTCATAACAAATCATAGTACGCAATGCATTTGGCAATATATTCCGTGCAGTCTAATTTATACATGGTGTAAACAGCTTTATATGTGGTGCATTTTTCATTAGGATGATCATACTTTCCGGTATTCTCCGTAATTATTTATCCGGAAAATACCGAGTCAGACAGATAGATATTAACATTTACACCGGTTACTCAATTTAAAAAAAAAGCGCTTGAATAATATATAAATAGATGTGTACACATGTTCTGAATACACGAGGGTCAGAATGTCGTCGTCTGCACTGTAATACGCTCTAGACGAGATTGGTCTGTTCATTCGGCATGATTTGCAGTCTGATCAAAATCTAAAATCTAAAGTCTGAATATTACTAGTCCAATAATATATGACCTCTCACAAGCTCGAGTGCTTGTCAGCAGAGTCTTGTGTTATAGGACTAGAATAGTACATGTACTTACATATGCTTATTAGAAGCTTCAGTCAACTTGTGAGGATTATGACAAGACAGAGCAAATATGAAGACTGATTGACAGAAAAAAAGAGAAGGCTACCATCCAAAAAACATAACGCCTTACTTGCACGTGCTTCTGTACCACATTCCCTTCTTCATTAGCCGTTATGGAACTTTAGCAAAATGTTTAGGCCAATGTGTAGAAAAAACAAATTCACCAGACAAAAACCAATAAACATGATGCAACCAAAGATGCCCTTTTGGTCAGAAAAAGAATGGAAATCGGACATTTATCGAATATATCACGAAACAAACAAAAATACAAGAAACGCGATTCCAATTACTGGACTGTTCAGACTGCGGAAATTAAAAAAATCAAAAAAAAAGAAAATTCAGGATGAACTTAAACAGGCAGAAGTCGATTACCGCGGAGTACAGGATAATCAGGACAGTTCTGGGAAAAGCCTCAACATATTAAGCATCCCTGAGCTCTAGCTCATATTAACAAAACTAGGAGTTTGTACAAAATTGCGTAAAAATGAAAAACTCATTGAACTGATCCATTGCACGATCAGAAAGTAGACTTATATTAACTAAACTTTAATAGACATTATCCCCACTCAAATAATAAGGTTGTGTAATTTTCCAAAACAAATATACTCAAAAATATCTATTTATCATATAGATCTATATCTAGTTTCTAACGATATTTTTACGGTATTTAATTTAATTTATATAAGTCTAGTTTTTCCGAATTATTTTTCATATTTTCTAGAACGGGAGGTTACTTCTATTAGGCTCAGCCATATTTACAAATGGACTAAAACGCACGAGTTCACACATATTTGAAAACAGTGTTAGAATAATTGAGATTGCTCGTTACGAGACATTTGAACTCTTTTTGCATTGTTTTCGACTTTTTTTTTAACAAAATAAAACCATAATTGATGGATCGCATTTGTTAATTGATGCTTTCTATTGCAAAGAGGAGACACACTTATGGAGGAACGAATAATTATATATACAATATTGACACTATTATTTCGTTATGAATAATAAAAAAAAAAGGGCTTCATGTCTGTAACAATGTACATGTATTATGAAATTGATAATAATGAAAACAAACGGCTAGATTATTTATTAGTCGCCGGGCAGAAGCCCGCGACTTCTATTTTTAATAGCTTTTCTGAAATCACATGGGAGGGCGGCTTATTATTAGAAAGAAACAAATCTAGATGATTTGAACATATTACAATTGTGGTTGTTTACGAACACTAATAAATGACACATCTACAATGAAATAAATATTCCGATTTTTTAATGTTTGCAGTTTTTTTTATTTCACTCGCATTTAAGTTTTTTGTCTTATTTACGAAGACAAAAGTGGTCCCTTCAAGACGTGAACCAACACCCCCTAATGCAGACTCTTATGTGTCATCATTGAGGTCAATTTCGGATTCTCCTTTTAATAGCAATTTTAACTTACTAAATGTTGTTTTCATGTTCAAAGAGATGTCTTGATTTGTGTAGAATTCATTTAATAATGTTAATCCATGAATATCTAAAGTAGGAACTGTTTCTAAGCTAAATATAGATCCTATTCTGTTGTGTAGTTTCGTGACCTTTAACATCGATTTTCGCGCATGCGCATTTCGATATGAAAAAGCGAGTGATATTATTTTATTTTAGACAAGTACAAGACGAATGTTTGACGCAAAGCGTCAAAGAGAAGCCGCAATATTTCGTTGTACATGTAGAAATAAGAAAAAAAGAACATTTTTAAATCCACAAACAATAGAACAATTTAAACTGTAGACGGTAATGCTGATATATTTCTCCTTTTGAAGACTTTTGTTTACTTCAAATTACCTCCCTTTAAAGCAATACCAGGATATTTACCTTGTGATTCGAATAAGATTGACAAACATTGAAATTATATGAATGAATACTATTATTTAAATAAGTAACAACAGCAAAATTAAATTTAAACCAAGATAAATGTGTACACATTTCGTTAATTTTTTATAGATACCCTAATGTATAGGTATGAATATAAAATTTATAAGCAAATGTTTTCATTTCAACGTTCCTAATGTTTGAATAGACTAAGGAAAGTCAAGAATACATAAATAAATCAATGCAGTCTTTTCCGGCGACATTGATGCCTTGCATCAACTTTCTCTTGTTGGTAAATTGATTAACAAATATCGATATCATAGCACCCTAGTTGTATTACCCTATAATCCCATGTTGAAGTACCCTGTGTATCTCTCTACTGCCCGCCGGCACTATCGATGTATACATACCGAATGTTACACAAATGTCCGGTAATTTCCGCCAATTAGCAAAATGATAACAAGAGCAGATAACAATCAAATTAGTCAACAATTAGTACGGCTTAAACAGTAGTACATTGTCTCTCCTGTTTTTTTGCATGACGAGCATTGTGCCATATGCTTGCACACCTGAACAATGTCTGTTTCTCAAATAAAGTTAATGCTTAAGAGAGTGGCATCGGAAGAAATGTGCGAACAAAGGAAAAATATATCTAAATACTTAAATCGTTATTGTGAATAACTGCGATCTATCTGCGCCACATTGGTATGATAACATCAAACGTTCTATACATTTTACCTCTAACGTCTCAATCGAACAAAAGAATAGCAACAGGAGTAACCCTATATTATTTGGTGCCTTACCCTTGGTTATTATCGGTGACGGGATATTGTATCGTTTACAACCACAACTTCTTGGACAACCAGTTAATACCGAAACATAGACGAGTCCAAAATGTAATGACAAGATACATTTACGAAATCAATACCCCAATCTCCTTGAAATCAAGTTTCACGGTTAGAGTAATAAAGATATTATATATCGTCGATAAATACACATACACTAGTTAGAGCATTACACAAACCATCAGACCAAAACTCTTCGCTGTACTTATATACGAACGAGCGACGTTTGGGTCTGGTTTAAATGAGACTGTACGTAAAAGTACTGACAGTACTTAATCTCGTCGGCTTGTCATTATATGGTGAGGTAAAAACGGTCCATGGTTTGATTGTATCCTTCTTCGTAACAAGAACGTGTTGGAGAAGTTTCCAGCTAACACGCATTGAAGACGTGTACATCAGCCCAAAAGCGTTACAAATCAAAGACGTCAAGAACGCATTTACTACGTCTTTGAAACTAATGGAATACACACACAAACACGGTTTAATTACGTTTTAACACGTGTTTAAAATGTGTCTGTAACTTTAGTACGTCTTTATTTAATGTATAAAACGTGTAGAAACGTGACAAAGACGTTACAAATCAATTCCGGTACGTATTTATTTCGGCTTCCAAACAGGCATTAAACACGATTTTAAAGTGACCCAATGTATTAAAATCATAGTCATCTAGACTAGTCTATCTCTTGTAAAATTAACATTATAAAAACATCAGAATAAAAATCTTGCATAATTATGTTTTATAACTTCGACAAAATCATATAGCCAAAAAAGTATGGTTTTGGTTTAGGATACTGGTTTATTTGGTAAATAACAAGACAATGAAAAACACAATTATAAAATGTTTGTTGTCAGCAATTATAATAGACGAGTTACAAAATACCGGAAGCGGAAGTACATCACCAGGAGGATCAACTGGTGGAGGAGGCATTCCTATGGTCTAACAGGGAGGAATTTGGGCGGAGATTTGTAGTGACGGAATAGATGTTCATGACGCAAGTCTCATATGTCTTACCCTGGGATATTGAAGCTATTTGCATCACTTTTCCACATGCTGACGCATGTTTAAGTATCTGCAGCAGGTTCTCATTTTGTCGCAATGATTGTCATATGTTTTCGTATTTAATTTCTGCTACTGACTTGTTGAACGTGGGAAAGGTTCAGTCATTTGTTTTGTGATAAAACATTTTTAAAACAATTAATTATCTGAATCATGTTTCTTGTTTTAACATACATGTAATCCGACAATTCAATTAGGTGTATTGTATATTATACTTTTTATATTGATTATGACCGTCCCGGATGCAGATGCTCTCGGGTTCGATCCACGGTTGGGTCACACCAAAGACATTTAAAATTGTTGTAATGGCTGCCCTCCTTCGCGCTTAGGATTATGGGATTAGCATTTCGACTGACTGGCTGGTGTCAGGATAAATGAACAAGTAGAACGGGTTACATATCCAGGAGATGGGATTCGAACTGAAAATTCCTGGGTTGAAAGCTTGCGTCAATACCGACTGAGCTACCAGGGCTGTTGTCACAAGGACGACAGTCTATGATTTCTTTTCAAGACGTACAACTCGACACTATTAGATAGACACGGAACGTTCGTATGAGTTCGTAGATTGGTGTTGAAACATAACAAAACATAACATTCAATGTACAAAATGTGTAGCCATTAACAAATACAAATTTAAAGAAATGATGAAGACAAGTTACACAAACACACATATATATGTATATATATATTTGTTTCAAGACGAACATACACGTACTATATATTAAAGGTAGTTACGTTACGTACCTAAGTATTTTTGGGTGTCAAATTCTTGATATAAAGATAGCGGAGCAATTTAATACAATAGTATGACTTTGTATGTTTACAAATAAGTTTGGCAAATCACGTAACAAAGCCCTATTTGAAGGATATCGGATTTCACAATGTTATGTTACTTGATGATTGTTTAACCCTTTCGCACATACCTTTTTAATTCTCTTTTAACTATGTTCTATAATGCCTATAATCTATAATTATATGTTATACTGCTTCATTTGTGTAATGGAAGAGCGTATGCCTCGGTGCGAGTGGTAGCGGGTTAAATCCTCGGCCAGGTCAAACCAAATACTTTAGAAAATGGTAATTTGGGCTTTCCCTCCTTGGCCCTCGGGATTGTGGAGCGTGACGACTGACTCGCTGGTGTCAGGATAAGTGGACCAGCAGTAGTGGCAACTTATCGAGGAACCACCGTCATATAGCTGAGATATTACTGAATCGGCGTAACATGTTTTTGTTCGTGGATTGGTGTCGATAGTGATAATGCGTTATATGACGTTGTAGTATTAAGTGAACGCAGACATGGTCATTTGCAGTTTCAATTCGGGACTTCTCGACGATGATAGATACAGATGTGCCTGTGCCTGTACACAGTCATATCAGACTCGTTTCTAGTCGAAACCAGGACATTCCAACTTTGTATTAGCTTCTGCAGATACGCTATGGATCAGCGATAGTTCAGTCGATACGACGTCGGCTTTCCATCCAAGGATCGTATGTTCGAACCCCGGCTCAGCGGTTTCTTTTTTTGATAATAAACACAAGTCAGTATTTATCTAATTGTTTTCTAATTGTAATTATGAGTGATTAGGAACATCGATCACGTATTAAATTTTGATTATAGATATAGTACAACGATTAGAAATCACTCTCGATGACTGATGCCTGAATAACTAACTAATACTCGCACCAACACTGTTTAAATACCATTTTTTGACGACTTCGGAAGCACATCTCCGAATGTTTACACTCTCAATAAATGCCGGCCTCGTCCGGAAATCGCCTAGCGTATAAACTAATGAATACCAACTTCGTATAAGAGAGTATTCACTTCTAATTTAAACCGACCTCGTCGGAAAACACCGAGCAGATAAACTGTTAATGAACGCCGAACTAAAGCGCAAATTACGGGGCCTATAGCTAGAGGTTATGACATTAGACATGTATTAAAGTTTGATTGACAAGCTAGATTTGATTCACTTAAATAACTGTTTGATCTGTACCAATAAGGGGATTTAATTAGCACCCTTTTGTGCTGACATACGAGTAGCGTCTAGCGATACGGGGTCGGTTAAAAGGACGGTCCCCATCTCCACAGAGCGAGTTCTTTCTTACATAATGCTTGACCCCCCCACTTTCTATAGATTATTTTAAAGGTAAGAGGTATTTCTTTTCAATGATATTGGTGTCCTACCTGGGAAACGCTTAAAAAATGTGTCAAACGAGGGTTGAAACTGGTTGATTTACATGTAAACAAAGAAGGAATTTATTTGTTGTATTGTGATCTAGAGGGTTCCCATTGTTGTGCCAATATGTTTTCAAAGTCGTTTGATGCAAATGTTTTGTATACTAGAAAGGGTTGTCAGTGAATGTTTCATTCGTGAAGGCGAGCCATTTCTCCTTATGCCACAATGTTGCAACTATATCCAATAATAATAACTATTATTTTTAGAAAATGTTCATATTTCTTTCTTGATCTTTTTAAATGGTTTGCTGAAGATTTGTTGTGAGTGGGAATAGGTTAAACTATGTTATTTTTATAATTCTAACTTGTACTAAAATATACACACCAATTGTTATGAATGAAGTGAAAAGAGTATTATGTTATGGTTTGTTCTATATGTGACAGTTAATTTTACCTATTGGTAGAAAAGCTAAACATAGGACAATTCAAAATTCTTAACATTTCCTTCAATTATTCGTAGGCCGAGCCGCGGTAGCTCAGTCGGTAGGGACGCGGGCTGTCAATCCAGGTGTTGTGAGTTCGAACCCCAGCACGTACAACATTTTTTCCGTCGTTTGACAAAAGTCATTGTGACAAGCGTCATTCGTCTTCCACCAATGAGCTAACAGTCTTTATGGAAAAGCAGCCAGTTGCTTGGAAGGATTGTTGTGTGGATTACTGTATGAAAGCCAGGAAACACATGAATAGGTAAACTGGCCGCCTTGATATGAAAAAATCGTTGAAAACGGCGTTAAACCCAATCAATCAAATCAATTAGTGTTATATGTTAATGTTATTCATCTTTTGAAATAAAAAATAATTCTTCGGTACGTCATGGGCGCATACTTTTTCAAAAAACAATTAGGCATTTGCAGATTAAACATTTTCTTATAAATGGGAAATGAAATCATTAACGTACAATAGCAGACACATTTAGTCTAACAGATTATCCTGAAATCACCCTGGACAAAATAACCTGTCTATCAAGCCTGTACGAATTACTTCCCTTTTAACTTACACGAACAAATAAACTGAAACACACCGTGTTGTCGTATAGAATACCTGTGTTCCAGTGTCATTTGAACACATGCTGGTCCTTGGTAGGCTCATATCAGGTAAAATCACTCTTTTTCCAAACATAAATCGTCTGTATACATGTATCGTCACAGAAAAATGGACACTTGATCTGCTTGTGAATTAGCAAAGTCATAACAGGCTCTTTTCTGTTCGAAACATTGTCTTTCCAAAATTGTTATTACTTCTAGAGAAACGTTACAGAGCCGTTATATCTAAATCGAAAATGACGAGATCTATCACTCCAAGGGTTGTCATTTCATTTATGGTGCAATAATTATTAATCACGATCGATGTCTGCTCGTAGATACCCTACTTGTATTCGGGCCGTGTGTATTGATTAATCCCAAAGACAAAACGCTTTCATCGCGAAATTCGAGCCCATGACCTTTGGTACGAGAGACCGACGCTCTACCGAAGCAGCAGTGTCTTCTACGTCATTGCATTTTAGTATGGTTGATCGATACTAATGGGGGGATGAAACAAGTCGACCTTTTTCTGCCTGACATGGCTTACATACGAGTCGCATCTAGAGAGTATAGTTCATAATTTATCTTGCGTACAGTGAAGACTTAGGCGAGCCTGGACAACCTGGACAATTAACCAGTCTTACCAGAGCTTTCACCGATAGATGAATTGATTACATTTGGAAGTTTTGTAATGGTCAAATGACCATATGTAATTTTGTTCAGTATAAACAAACAAAAGAGCGAGGATTCCATTTTGACAACAGTACATATTGTCACACTGGAAGTCATGCGATATTTATTTAGTGTTCCATTACAACTCTCTTACGACTTTGGACGGAAATCACCGAGTCTTTACCGGGTTTCAAACGTAAAGCAGAGTCGTAACCTTTTCTGTCCGCTTTTTGGCATAGATATAACTTTAATCGAAAAGCTAGATTTGAATCATTCCTATAACCGTTTGATCGATACTAAGAGGGGGGTACAACAAAGCCCCCTTGTTGCCTGACGCGGCTTAGATACGAGTCGCGTCTAGCAGTTATAAGGCATCTTGCTTAGGCCAGTGCATTTACACAGTCTTGCCAGGTGATATATTCATATTTTGACTAAAGGCTAGAAGTGTTTCCCATTAATCCAATATACTTCAATATTATCCCATAACAGAAAGTTAATCAGACCTGGACTCGCTAGAGGCGGCTCATTAGTCGCCGGGCAGAAGCCCGCGACTTCTATTTTTAATAGGTTTTCGGAAATCACATGGGAGGGCGGCTTATTATTAGAAAGAAACAAATCTAGATGATTTGAACATATTACAATTGTGGTTGTTTACGAACACTAATAAATGACACATCTAAAATGAAATAAATATTCCGATTTTTTAATGTTTGCATTTTTTTTTATTTCACTCGCATTTAAGTTTTTTGCCTTATTTACGAACACAAAAGTGGTCCCTTCAAGACGTGAACCAACCCCCCCTAATGCAGACTCTTATGTGTCATCATTGAGGTCAATTTCGGATTCTCCTTTTAATAGCAATTTTAACTTACTAAATGTTGTTTTCATGTTCAAAGAGATGTCTTGATTTGTGTAGAATTCATTTAATAATGTTAATCCATGAATATATAAAGTAGGAACTGTTTCTAAGCTAAATATAGACCCTATTCTGTTGTGTAGTTTCGTGACCTTTAACATCGATTTTCGCGCATGCGCATTTCGATATGAAAAAGCGAGTGATATTTTTTTATTTTAGACAAGTACAAGACGAATGTTTGACGCAAAGCGTCAACGAGAAGTCGCAATATTTCGTTGTACATGTAGAAATAAGAAAAAAAGAACATTTTTAAATCCACAAACAATAGAACAATTTAAACTGTAGACGGTAATGCTGATATATTTCTCCTTTTGAAGACTTTTGTTTTCTTCAAATTACCTCCCTTTAAAGCAATACCAGGATATTTACCTTGTGATTCGAATAAGATTGACAAACATTGAAATTATATGAATGAATACTATTATTTAAATAAGTAACAACAGCAAAATTAAATTTAAGCCAAGATAAATGTGTACACATTTCGTTAATTTTTTATAGATACCCTAATGTATAGGTATGAATATAAAATTTATAAGCAAATGTTTGAATAGACTAAGGAAAGTCAAGAATACATAAATAAATCAATGCAGTCTTTTCCGGCGACATTGATGCCTTGCATCAACTTTCCCTTGTATCTAATATAAACGTGACCACCTCAGTGGGGTAGTGGAAGAGCGTAAACATCGAGTGCTGAAGGACGCGTGATAGATCCCCGGCCAGGTCATACCAAAACCTATTAAAAACGGTAAAAATGGTTTACCCTCCTTGCGGTAACGCCGTTTGCATGGAAAATTCCAAAGTCAGAATACGCTTATCACGGGACTCGAACCAGGTACATTTGGTACGAAAAGCGGACGCTCTACCTCTGTACCACTGTCTTCCACAGACGACACTTCATCGGATGTACAGTTATTCGGGATCGATCTGGTATTTTCCCCACAATATCTCCCTTATTACGTTATAAATATTTGACGCTTTGAATAGGTTTGACCATTCAATACACCAGTGTTTCCATTTACTTCTCCTGGAGCAGTGATAGAGACGGATTATTTTAAAATATAGGCTGACCTTTGTCTTCTTTGATCGCAAATGTCGTTGCGAAATAAGATGTCTACGTCACACGATTCACCAAAGGAAATAACAAATTGAGAGTACAAGTATGATCAGAACATGTTACACCATGGTTCATAGGCGTATGCGTCAGTGTTCTTACGAGTCGTTGGCAAATTCAGGTGACTTCTTTGAGAGCAGATGGTCTGTATATGTCCAAACTACCCGCTAAAATGGATGGTGAGCTTTAGATTCTGACAAGGGTCTATTATGGGTGGCTTAAATAAATAATAGTTACAAAATATCCCAGACATTTAATAAGCCAAACTAAGATAAAAATGAACTGATAAGTAATTTGTTACTTTTAATAGTTTAGTTAAAGGAACAATAATCGGAAAAGAGAAACATATCTAGATTTATAGGTTCATGTCAGAATTGTTACGAGTTAATTCTGAACGTGGAGAATCAGTAAAATCTTTATGATATCTAAAACACATACTATTCTGAATAAAGGTTTTAATTTGTCTAATAAGACAACATTTATTGATTACAATCATTTCAGAACTTCAAGTTATAAAAAGTAAACACATTTTGACAAATCTGTGCTATTAATAATGTCCAATGATAGACACCTTCAGTCTAACAGTTTCACCAGAAATCACCCTAGAAACAATTGTCTGTCTATTAAGCCTCTCCGAATTATTTCAAATTAACCTTACACGAAATCCTCTCATATACATATACAGGGTTCCCGCGAATTATAGTTAAAGTGTTAATTGATCTTTGGCCTTGTCATTGGTTGTGCACATAGGGTCAAATCACTGGCATTTTAAACACAGTACACCGCTATACACCTCTGGTCAGAGAAAAACGGACATGCAGGACTTTGCAACCATTAAAACGCATATCTTCATGCGCCGGTGCGACGTCATATCAGGCTTTTTTCTGCTCGAAACCATATCATTCCAACATTGTTTAAAATTATTAAGAAACACTGTAGAACCGCGATTGTTCAGTCGATATCGACGATGGATGTTTATTGAAGGATCGTCCGTTTGAACCCCGGCCCGACTAGCCCGTTTATTATTTCAAATGATTGACACAAATCAGTATTTAGCTCGTCGTTTTCTGCGAATAATTATGACACAAAGTGAATCAAAATTCGTACTCGTCTTTAGTTTATAATTATTTATGCCAAAAAACATTCAAATGCATTTATGTATCTTAATAATACTATTTTGCCTTCACGTGAGATGGAATATCCTAAAGGTATGGAACAATGAAGAAAGTAAACAAGTTAACAAGTCGTACGAAACACATGGTTTGATACCATTTTTCGACGCAAATATTAACAAATTAACTTTTTTAAAAAGCATATTTGAATATCTATGCCAGTGATGGGGTACACTTACGAGAAACCATGCATATTATCAATAAGGGAAATCTTAATTAGCCGTTTTCTTCATGATTGATTAACTGACCAATATTCCAATAAAAACTTCATTTGTTGTAGAAAAATGTCTTTATCGCTGAGCAAAATAAAATGGGATTAGATAAACAAAGTAATAAAGTATATCTGTAATATTTTGCATCCTTCTCTAGTGTTTGATTAAATAATAAAATATCCAAAAGGTTGTTAATGCGCTATAAAGTGGAATTTTCCATCATGAAATTCCTATTTTCTATTTATTACTTCACTCAGTAAAATTAACATATGCCATTTAGCTGCATTTTTAAATGGTCTGATTTTCCATGACAGACAAAATAACCTCCATGCTCCTGGTACATCATTTTCCCGTAAAAATATCCATCCGCACAGGTTCAACGCTGTCTCTTTGTGTCCAAGATTGGGGTCCGTGTTCAGAACGTGCATTAGTTTTAACAAAGCTGTTTCTTTTTCTGCCTTTTTCGTGTTTTTAGAATAAAGTAAATATTGTAAAAAATACAGATATATCTGTGAATCTACAGTAATCCAGTTTAACCAGTAATTCAGATTCATTTCAAATTCCGAACCAGGTGTTGTATACATATTACGGAACAGCTCGTATTGAAGAGTTGTATGTACAAGGTCGACTTGAGTTGGAAGAAATACCATACAACATGTGGTACAGTGCCGTCTGAAGTATTTACTTGACATGTCAGTTAATTGTAGTTTTTCAGCGAGAGCGGGATTCGAATAAAATCCATAATCGTAGCATCCACACTCAGATATCACATAAGGTTCTAAACTATTAGCACAGGCCACTAGAATAGACTGGCATTTCTCTTTCAGCTTTTCATATTGAATATATAAAAATGCTAATGATAACTTTGACGAGATAAGGTCAAAGTCTGAACTAGTTCCTGAGATTACATTTTGAAATATGTCAGACCACATCCAGGATAAATCTCCTCCTGACACGTACTTGGAAAACAGACACTGTTCGTATTGTAATTGTATATGTGGAATTAAATAATCAAGTGCCATTCTTACATCGCTGGGAGTATGTTCTGTGACATGGTTTGTATTTTGTAGATAAAGCAGAAGTTGCCTCACCCCATTCATATAACCGGTATTTGTGTAATACGATACAATAATTTGTCCCAAGAAGGTGTTCCTAGAAGAGCATATAACCTTTGTAATTAAGTCACAGACTAATAGTCTTGGTTTACGTATGGTACTTGTGTTATCCAGACTACATGCTAGTTCAAAACCAAGTATTTTTCCCAAAACCGTATCAGCTGGACCCGTAAAGGCGACAGTTTACGCGTCCTGTCTACGCACTCTACGGATCGGGCGAGTTTCCGGGCTGGCAGTCTTCTAGAACAAAAGTTACACTGCACATGCAACAAATGGGGAAATCGGGAAACTGCGTTTTTTCCCGAAACCGTATCAGCTGGACCCGTAAAGGCGACAGTTTATGCGTCCTGCCTACGCATTCTACGGATCGGGCGAGTTTCCGGGCTGGCAGTTTTCTAGAACAATAGTTACACTGCACATGCAACAAAGAGGGAAATCGGGAAACTGCGTTTTTGCCCGAAGCCGTGTCAGCTGGGCCCGTTAAGGCGACAGTTTACGCGTCCTGTCTACGCACTCTACGGATCGGGCGAGTTTCCGGGCTGGCAGGTCTTCTAGAACAAAAGTTACACTGCACATGCAACAAATGGGGAAATCGGGAAACTGCGTTTTTTCCCGAAACCGTATCAGCTGGACCCGTAAAGTCGATAGTTTACGCGTTTTGCTTACACACTCTACGGATCGGGCGAGATTGCAGGCTGGCAGTCTTCTAGAACAAAAGTTACACTGCACATGCAACAAAGAAGGAAATCGGTAAACTTTGTTTTTTCCCGAACCGTATCAGCTGTACCCGTAAAGGCGATAGTTTATGCGTCCTACCTACGCACTCTACGGATAGGGCGAGTTTCCAGGCTGGCAGTCTTCTAGAACAATAGTTACACTGAACATGCAACAAAGAGGGAAATCGGGAAACTGCGCTTTTTTCCCGAAACCGTATCAGCTGAAATCATTAAGGCGATAGTTTATGCGTCCTGCCTACGCACTCTACGGATCGGGTGAGTTTGTAGGCTGGCAGTATTCTAGAACAAAAGTTACACTGCACATGCAACAAAGAGGGAAATCGGGAAACTGCGTTTTTTCCCGAAACCGTATCAGCTGGACTCGTAAAGGCGATAGTTTATGCGTCCTGCCTACGCACTCTACGGATCGGGCTTGTTCCCGGGCTGGCAGTTTTCTAGAACAAATGTTACACTGTACATGCAACAAAAAGGGAAATCGGGAAACTGCGGGTTTTTTTTAGCCGTATCAGCTGGACCCGTAAAGGCGAGCGATAGTTTATGCGTCCTGCTTACACACTCTAAGGATCGGGCGAGTTTCCGGGCTGGTAGTCTTCTAGAACAATAGTTACATTGTACATGCAATACAGATGGAAATCGGGAAACTGCGTTTTTCCCGAAACCGTATCAGCTGGACCCGTAAAGGCGATAGTTTACGCGTCCTGTTTACGCACTCTACTGATCGAGAGAGTTTCCAGGCTGGCAGTCTTCTAGAATAAAAGTTACACTGCACATGCAACAAAGATGGAAATCGGGAAAAGGCGTCCTGTCTACGCACTCTACGGATCGGGCGAGCTTCCGGGCTGGCAGTATTCTAGAACAAAAGTTACACTGCACATGCAACAAAGAGGGAAATCGGGAAACTGCTTTTTTTCCCGAAACCGTATCAGCTGGACCCGTAAAGGCGATAGATTACGCGTCCTGTCTACGCACTCTACGGATCGGGCAAGTTTCCGGGCTGGCATTCTTCACAAAACTTACACTACAGATGCAACAAAGATGTAAATCAGGAAACTGCGTTTCTTTCCCGAAACCGTATCAGCTGGACCCGTAAAGGCATAAGTTTACGCGTCCTGTCTACGCACTCTACGGATCGGGCGAGTTTCCAGGCTGGCAGTCATCTATAACAAAAGTTACACTGCACATGCGACAAAGAGGGAAATCGGGAAACTGCGTATTTTCCCGAAACAGTATCAGCTGGACCCATAAAGGCGATAGTTTACGCGTCTTGTCTAATCACTCTACGGATCGGGCGAGGTTCCGGGCTGGCAGTTTTCTAGAACAAAAGTTAACCTGTACATACAACAAAAAGGGAAATCGGGAAACTACGTTTTTTCCCGAAACCGTATCAGCTGGACCCATAAAGGCGATACTTTTTGCGTCCTGCTTACACACTCTACGAATCGTGATATGTTTCGGGCTGGCAGTCTTCTAGAACAGAAGTTACACTGCACATGCAACAAAGAGGGAAATCGGGAAACTGCGGTTTTCTTCCGAAACCGTATCAGCTGGACCCGTAAAGGCGATAGTTTATGCGTCCTGCCTACGCACTCTACGGATCGGGTAAGTTTCCGGGATGACAGTCTTCTAGAACAAAAGTTACACTGCACATGCAAAAGGGAAACGGGAAAACTGCGTTTCCCCCTGAAACCGTATCAGTTGGACCCGTAAGGCAATAGTATACGCGTCTTGTCTACGTACTCTACGGATCGGACGAGTTTCCGGGCTGGCAGTCTTCTAGAACAAAAGTTACACTGTACATGCAACACGGAGGGAAATCGGGACACCGCTTTTTTTCCCGAAACTGTATCACCTGGACCCAGAAAGGTGATAGTTTATGCCTCCTGTCTACGCACTCTACGGATCGGGCGAGTTTCCAGGCTGGCAGTCTTCTATAACAAAAGTTTAACTGATCATGCAACAAAGAGCGAAATCGGGAAAAAGCGTTTTTTCCCGGAACTGTATCAGCTGGATCCGTAAAGGCAATAGTTTATGCGTCCTGCTTACGCACTATACGGATCGGGCGAGAACAAAAGTTATACAGCACATGCAACAAAGAGGGAAATCGGAAAACTGCGTTTTTTTTCCGAAACCGTATCAGCTGGACCCGTACATGCGAAAGTTCATGCGTCCTGCTTACACACTCTACGGATCGGGCTAGTTCCCGGGCTGGCAGTTTTCTAGAACAAAAGTTGCACTGTACATGCAACAAAAAGGGAAATCGGGAAACTGCGGGTTTTTTTTCTGCCGTATCAGCTGGACCCGTAAAGGCGATAGTTTATGCGTCCTGCTTACACACTCTACGGTTCGGGCGAGTTTCCAGGCTGGCAGTCTTCTAGAACAATAGTTACACTGTACATGCAACAAAAAGGGAAATCGGGATACTGCGTTTTTTCCCAAAACCGTACGCACTCTACTCTGGCAGTCTTCTAGAACAAAAGTTATACTGCACATGCAACAAAGAGGGAAATCGGGAAACTGCGTTTTTTCCCCGAAACCGTATCAGCTGGACCCGTAAAGTCGATAGTTTACGCCTCCTGCCTACGCACTCTACGGATCGGGCGAGTTTCCGGGCTGGCAGTCTTCTAGAACAAAAGTTACACTGCACATGCAACAAAGAGGGAAATCGGGAAACTGCGTGTTTTCCCGAAACCGTATCAGCTGGACCTTTGTTGCTGAAGCCCGCGCCGAGCCCCGGTAAAAGCGTAGCTGATCTACAGTAACTGGCCAAAAGTAATGTCGCACCTGACATTTTCCCATATAATTTAGTGTATTTCCACCAATTTTAAAAATGTCATCATACAATAACAGAGGGTAGAACTGGAATCAGTCACCAATCATTGTTTAATGACATTTTCATAGATATCAGCTTACAAGATATCACATACCTTGCAATTTAGTAGTGAGACTAGCATGTTATAATTCGGTAAAAGAGGAAAGTGGGGAAGATGTTTTATTTTTAAAACTATTTAAGCAGGATAAGGCCCAAATGTAGCACATCACTTGATTTCATCAAACTACATGGTCTTGTTAATGTATTGAAAAGGTATGGAATTGTTTAATAAATGTATGAAGTTCTTTTGTACTACAAGATTGTTCAGTGTTTAGGCCAAACAAAAATATGTTGTGTTTGACATTGGAGCGTCAGTGTCACGTCATTTCAAGCATGATAATGCCCGACCCCATGTGGCCAGAGTTTGTAAAGACTTGCTGGCAATTCATAACATTTATCCACTCGACTGGCCACCGTACAATCCAGATGTGTACCAAGATGATAAGGGGACGTATGAATAACCCCTTCACGCTAGAACAACTAAGGACAGCATTGTTGGAAGAGTGGAACAATATCCCCATGATAGGAATTAATGCACCGATTCCATGCACAGGATAATCAGGGCCGTTACATCCAAAAGAGGGCATACGAGATACTGACGAGACAGTCGATTTTACTTTGAGGTAGAGGAGGGGACGGTTACCGTCAAAGGAGTATGAATTACTAGAGAGAGAGAGAGAGAGACAGACAGACAGAGAGAGAGACATAGATAGAATGACAGAGAGAGACAGATATACAGAGACAGATATACAGAGACAGACAGAGAGACAGAGAGAGACAGAGAGAGACAGAGAGAGAGAGACAGAGAGAGAGAGAGAGAGAGAGAGAGAGAGAGAGAGAGAGAGAGAGAGAGAGAGAGAGAGAGAGAGAGAGAGAGAGAGAGAGAGAGAGAGAGATTGAAGAGACATATACGAACTACGAATGTAAATACGCACGGAAGCACGACGTACAATTCGCCTTGATATAAGCTTGACCGTTTTTAACCATCTAGAGACTACGCATAATTGTAATATATTGAAACTATATATAACAGATGAATACTGCGGTTAATATATATTACCGTGTAAGCATCAAGAGTATAAAAGTAAAACTGAATCTGCTATGAAAGAGGGATGCGTATAAAACAATATGCTACATGTAACTTGGTACATTGAAGAACTGTATAGAAATACTGCAATCATTTTAACAAAGCAGTAGCATTTCCTTTCGTTCTTAATACAAGAAAATCCATGCGTGGGCAGATTTGGGACACTTTAATGCAAATATGTTTATTCTTATAAAGTATTAAATCGATTGTTTGAGGTTTGTTTGAAAACGCTTGATACACTCCCTTTTTTCATGGTAATCTTTACCGATTAATCAAAATGTGTACAGATAAATTGCAACATTTAACAAAACTGTAGAAGAACGCACATTGCATTGAAACAAGGTTCACCTGTTAACAATGGGTTGCTTTGACTGTAAACACTTTTAATTAGGAACGCGGCCTGATGGCCCTTTCACACTATTGCATACGAGAGAAACGTATTCGTTGCGTATGGAAATTAATAAATTAATTTTCATACGCACAAAAAGCCATTGAAAACACAAAATTGTTTGTATACATGTACTTCCCGTATTGAACCTATGAGTATCGAATGAGTAGCGTATCGCCAGCGTATAACCAGCGTATTATTAGCGTAGTCTGCGTATGGCTAGCGAATGAGTCGCGTATGAACTGCGCATATCTAGCGTACCGCTATCGCGTGACAAAGTGCCAATATAAGTCTACGAAGAACTGTAGAATATCTAGAAATTGGATCCTATATATACACTTTATCAAAACGCTGGCAATACACAGCGGATACGCCAATCATACGCTAGTTGTATGTTATGTATACGTTACTCAGACGTTAGGCATACGCCAAGATGTCTATATATAGCAACATCAAAACGCTAGTTGTACGGTATACACCTCAATGCAGCGTTTGACCAGCGTACTCGACCTATGAGTAACGTACCTCTAGTGTAACTCGAGCGTTTTCAGCATATGCTTGCGTATGGCTTGCCAGATACCTTTGATAGATGTACAGTTTTTGTTACATGTTGAATTTTGAAGTCACGTGATGTAAATTCCCCAGAACACATACAAAAATAGAGCAAACAAATCAGACTGAATTACAAATGCCAACATACGCAAAAGTAAAAAAAGTAAAATAAATTCACTTATTCTAGGTATCCAAATAAAATTACAAAGTCTCTTAATGTGTAAATATCATATTTAAGAGTACACAATTATTTAGATATCACTACGCCAATATAGCACTTCACCGCGCAATTACCCTTTGTAAATTGTTATCCTTTCTTCACTCTCGGCAGAGATGTAAACATCCACTGGCCCGCTAGCATAAGCGAGTGGAATAAAGGATCGGGCTAGTACGAAATTCTAGGCGCTAGTTCATACATATTCGTTCAGGTCCATATGCATAATGATAGTATGCATTGCTTAGCCTTTTATTTCTCTTTCTCTCAGTCAATCTATTCCTTCGACAAAGTTGCGTATAGAACATGTGCTCGTTTCTAGTAACGAAGCACATCAATGTCGTTTTAGTTATGCATTCGTTTTCAATAGGTAATTTTCCTTTCACATATATACCACAAGCAGGTTTCCGCAAAAAAATGAGTATAATCGACAATAAGTCGACGATTAACGATGACTTTTGCGTTTTGGATAGGTGCTTTCGACAAGGTCCGCGTCTAAATTCCCGACTTCTAAGAAAGAGATTTCATCAAATCATTTGAGCGCTTTACGATTGCGAGTCAATGTTCTAAACACTTGTTTATAAAGCGTTTAGAATACTTTGATTATAATAGGCAGAACGAATAAATCTTGCAAGAAATCGATCCTTTCTTTCGGCCAAAATCAGGTAAATGACCCGCGGATATCAGTTGTTACAACAAAACTGATTCTCCCTTTTATTCTAAATTTGTATTACACAGTTGAACATTTGTTTTTACAGTTTGTTCGTTATGATTTTGACGCGATTCAAGATCTTGACGCGATTATTTCTTTCATAGAGTTGATTACTAACAGATGACTGAGTTGGTGATGGAAAGAACATTAAAAGGTTAAGTTAAACTAAAACATGCACAGGCAGGCGAGTGTTTCATTAGGATAAGTGCAACACTCAATTCCCAATCCTGCCTGCCCTTTAAAAAATCACAACCCACCCCACAATATAAAAACTCTGCAGCAGACGAATTAAAAAAGAAATCTGAGCAAAGATACAGAAAATCACATTTATTCAAAGTGTAATCATTGAATATAGTTCAAAACATTGTTGCAAAAGGAGAAATTGCTTGTTATGTGCAATTTCTTCTTCTGCATCAATGTTTTCAAAAGTCGTCGTCTGCAAATACGTATGCAAGTGGGAAAGGTTCAAATAAGACACACTTTTTCAAATGATAGTCAGTTGG